>MU623479.1:0-38908 GCA_025201765.1 Daldinia sp. FL1419 | reverse complement strand
CCGGCCCGCGGGTTGTGGGGGCTGCGGTGGGGCGGGGGGCCGGCCCCCGCCCCCGGCTGGCGTTGTGGTCGCGTTAATTGCACTATGCAGCCCACTTGCACTCCCACTCACTCCCACTACTTACTCATGCAACTCTGCAGCTCGTGCCAGCTTTCTAACAGTAGGATCCGCAAGTTTAAATCATGCTTACGAGACAGGTCCCAAACCAAGACCTTGTCTGGCCCGTGTGAAAAAGGAGCCTAACGTAAGCATTTCAAGAGAACCTGCAGAAGAGAAGACAGAATAGAGAAAAAAAAACCAAACCCCCCCCAAAAGCCACTTTACGCGTCTTAAAGCATTTCATTTATTGGGTTCTCCATATAAACGCGCCAAGGATTTCTTTTTTTCTCTTAATTCTCCTTAATCCACTACAAACCCTGCAGTTAGTAAGTCTGGCAGTCTGGCTAAGGTTAATCAATTTCTGCAGGCTATCCTATGAGCCGTATGCCTTTCGAACTAGTTGAAGCATCTTAGGCCCGCTTATGGTCAGTCGAAAAATTTTCTATTTCTCGCCAAGCGTCTGCATCGAATCAATCACCAGCTGGATGAATACACCCGTCCTATGACATTTTACGAGCAACCGCAAATATATATCTTCATTTGTATATTTATTAGTAAATTGTAAGGAACGTCGCATTTAGCTAACCTAGTACCTAGCCAAACGATCATAGCCTATCCGACATCGCCAACCCTAGTTAGTATCCAATGAAATCGTAATAATACTACTAAGAGGGGGTGCGACGGTATCATTATTCCAGCTATTACTATTGAATCTCAATATACTATCTTCAATTAGCTTCGTTTGTCACGGAACCCAGACTGTTGGGTTTATGAACAAGAACCCAGTCTTTTCTCACGTGAGGGCGTTCTATGATAGAACTTCTATCTACTTTTCTCTCCTCATCTTGTAAGAGGACGGAAGAAAGGGAAAGGCTACTTCGGTGTTCCTATTGGTGAGTTGATGGCTACTAAAATATGTCACAATCTCCGAGCGCTATGCTGTCGTCGCCGAGCGATTTCAGTTATGCAAGCCACGACTCAATTAAGAATGCAACGAGTTGCAACTATATCTAAGCCAACAGGCCGCTATATATCCTTTTGAAGATCATCTTGTACAAGATATGTTACGTGGTAGCTTGACTACGACGTGACGAGCGCATATCAACTCATTTACATGGCATAACTAAACTTACGACTATCGGCGACGTGTCGGATTCACCATGTCGGGCTCGGAGGCGATATTATATACGATTTTATTTTACCCTTACTCAACCCTCTTAACAATACGTGGCATCAGCCATCAACTCATTCATCGTAAAATGAGGATGAGGTGCAGTTTATAAGACTATGCGATGTGCTGCTATAGTTTTGTCATTCTATAGTTATACCCAATCCATGATATTACGCAAATGCCATCATCACTCCTAGTCTGTCCAGCAACTTTACACGTATTGATTTACATTGCCGTGCCTCGTCTTTTCGTCGCGTCTCCAAAACCACGCCCAAACTTTCGCCTAGCTCCTAGTTTCTCTCCGACACCGCGATAGTCGGGTTCCATAAAGTCTTGATAACTAAACAATGTGTTGTGCCATTCAGGTGACCGCTTTTGTCGCTCCCATTGCCTTCCTGCCCGTGGTTCAAGGACCTGCTTATCCTGTATTGTCTGGATGATCTCCCGCCCAGTTTCATCCCACTCTCCTTCTATGAGCGAAAGCTGGGTCTTCCCAGGTACACCTGGCCCGTCTGTATCAACGAAGGACCTCCCTTTCCCATTTTCAGGCTCGAGATGATGTACAAATATCACTTGATCTGGTGTCCTTGCCCTGGCTCGTAATTCCTGAAAACGTCGGGCATGTGGCACCACAAGTGTCTTGCCTACATCAAATCGTAGGAGCGATGGCATGCGCCTTGCACCCAACACATCTCTACGGTCTTCTCCCAGCCATATCCTCTTCATGGTCGGCGCTGAACTCACGTAGCATGTCTCGAACGGCACCATACCACTTAGACGATCCCTACTTCCTCCTGCACCTTTAACGGCTTCATTGATCCAGACCGGAGCGTAACTTCCAACAAACCTCGGTTCATTAGGCCACACTGCCTGGTCACCCTTTCCGACGATGGACTCTCCGTCTTGTGTGCACACCTCGACTCGCATTTCGAAAAATCTCCGCTCTATACGTTCGGTCACTGTTCGAATCGTCGCAACACCTTGCGCTGCATAATACTTCAAGTTAATATTGAAGCGCTTAAGATCTCCTAATACCAGGTTGGGGTAAGTCGCTCCGCTGTCGAGGAGTGTCTCGAAACAACATGAAGTCTCGATATCTGGATCTTCGACACGATCATCCGGGACAAGTTCTTCTGCTTTCATCCTCATGACAAAATTCCGATCAAAAGTAAACCTTTGAGTTATTGAATAGTGCCCAAAAACGTGGCTAGTGGGATCTTGCTTAAGACACACAGACTTATTTGCAATCGGTTCGAAGCCCGGGCCAGACAACGGGGGTTCTTGCCAAAGCCAGCCGGGTCCGTACGCCGCAAAATATTTATCTAACCTTTCTTCCCTGTCTACACAGAAGGACTGATACGAAGGGCAGACATCGGTAATATGTCCACCGTAGATAAGTGTAAAGTTTTTCGAATACGTTATTTCCCCAGATTGGTACCCTTGGATGGCAGCCCGGATGTTTATTGCTTCATCTTCGCATTGACAGGTATCAAGAGCCCAGTTCAGCGAATCCAGTCGTTCGCCGATGCGCTTCTTCTCTTCTCGGACGTCTCTATAAGTGGGCTGTTAACTTAATACATTGAGAAATGGGGCTTCGACAGGTGTGTACCTACTGTGGTATGTTATTTTCTTCGTTATCCTCCATCTCCAATCGTTCCCGCATCAAATCATCAAGGATTGCCTGATTATGTGGAACTTCATGCGGGGAGTGTTTTGTGTGGTATCTCACGATAAACTGTTGCCGTTCTATTTCACGGTTCTTTTCCTCAATGTAGCTTAGGTTCTCTCCTAAACTTCCAATAACTAGGGTTTCCCAAGGTTTTCGTTCCTGAATACGTTCGGCTTCTATCGAGACCGGGTTATGTTCACGCTCATGTTCGATTTCCTTCCGCGCGGTGTTCAAATCATCGGAGGTAGGTTTTCTTCCTGTTTCTCTGTGCAGGTTGTCATTGATTATAGATCCAAATTGGTTGTGAAATCGGCGTCTACGCTCTTGCCGGGATCTGCGCTCTGCTTCGGGCATTCCAGGCCTCCGTGTACTTCGCCTACGACCACGGGATACTCTACCCTCAAATCTTCGACCTAGAGATCCCTCTGGCAACCCCGGTGATTGGCTATCGTCAGCCATTGTTGTTTATTTGTGCTATGAAATCGTACTGTTCCCGTTGGATCACTTCTAACCTATCCTCCAGTGTCTAGGGTGAAGTCGCAAATGGGTGTAATGCTCTCTAGTAGTCTTAGCCGCCAACGTGCAAAGAATGACAACGCCTCTAATACCGCAAACGGAAGGGAGCGGATGGATTCGAGCGACTTGTGTGTTTGTCTGATCTTCTTGGCCATGGGGTTTGGCCGTATAATGGCATTCTTTGTTGAAATCGGTTTATGTGAAAGAAAGCTAAAAAACTTCCTTTGGAATGTTCAGCTTTTGCCCCTAGTAACTGCAGGATTCCTTGCAAGGGAAGACAAGAACATGGTCTTCTCGCGAGCGGAAGTTTTGCTAATTTTCTTATCTCTTTCTTCCTGTTCATCTGTCGTGCTCGAATAGCAGGCTTACGCTAAGCACCCATCTAAACAGCCTCTCGACGAAAGGCTCTGGTTAACAATGAGCACCGCTCGGTAAACTAGAATCACGGGATATACTACTTGCTACCACTTGTTAGCTGTTGCAGAGCTTCCTGGTCGTTCCCTAATTCAAGGAACCGAAACGATGGCGACTAAGGACGGCTCTCAAGCCGCGAAGGACGAACCAAAAACAGAAACTCGGGTAACCGATGATGCTGTGAATGACGCTCTCATACATGTGCCCAGAGGTCCTGGCGGAAGGGATCCTGTCCTTGCGCTGCCGCGAATAATAAACTTTTTACTCGATGAAGATGTCTACAAGCATCCGCAATGGGATCGTCGGCTAGAGGAGATTATCAAATATCTCAATGAAGCTGACGAGGCCCGCAATCGGGGCGACCTCGGATACGACGACCCTTTTACTGTCGCCGCATTAGACGATGCGCTTATCATAGTCGACGTGCATAAGAGGTATTCGAAGTGGAAAACCGAGCCAACCAAGTGGACGTCACACATGATATCTGTCCAACGTACTACTGGGCGCCTTCCGAATTTTCCTGGTCAATCTCTTCTTCAACCCAGTCTCGAAAGAATGCGAAACAAGTACAAGCGTTTTGATAGCTTGCGCAAGGTTCAAACCGATGGGGTATTCCCCGTCACGTCCGCAAGGGGGAATCGCGCGGTCGAATACTATCAGTTAGCCGAGGAGCTTTTCTTTGAAAATTGCGTCAATCCCGCTAGCTACGATGAACTTATCTTCAATGGGTTCAAAAGCGAGAATGAAGCGTACGAAAGTTACACCCGTGGTGGGATTAAGAGAATATATAGGATGATCCCGGCTCGACTCGCCGACTCGATACCTACTGTATTTGACGATGATCATGAGGGGGGTTCGGTTAGGACCGATGCTGAAAAGTTGAAAAACTTGACAAATTATTACCACGCAAGAGGCTGGCAGCGAGCTGCGGTCCAGAAATGCCTCAACTTGTTCACCAACTACGAGAATAAAGTTCTTAACACGCCATGGCGCCGCGTCGTTTTGCCCTACAACCAACCTAATCCAATATTGAAGGAGATAATTTACCAGATCCGGGCGCTCCCTCCGGAAAAGGTGTACACAGATCTCAAGGAACCATATCCTTGGGTATATTGGTACAACCAGCATCAAGAACTCGTCCAGATTTTGGCTGGCTGGCAGCGCCGTCGCTATAATTTGGAAAACTGGGAAAATTTCCAGAGGGCCGCCTTGCCCACCAACTTCCAAGGCCCCTATATCAATAGAAGCCTTTCTGTATACGGTGATTACTGGCTTAGGGTCGCTCAGTATCTACGGCGGTTACGTAGACGTCTAGAGGATACCTTCGGTATGGCTCCCCGACCTTTCCTACTAGCTATTTTGAGGGATATCCAGGCCGGGATAGAATGGCGCCCCAACTCGAAAGCAAATGCTACGGAATGGAACCCTGATGATGCGGAGACCTCTAGACAAGCGCGTCGAGATATTATGAGAAGGCCTGGTATCGATTGGACCGAGTTAGATTCTTCTGGTAACTTATCTCCTACTATTCTACTTCTTGATGAATCTGATGCGGCCTGGTTGAGATATCTCTGTGAGCCCTCCCGCACAGAGGCAATGTGCGCTCCTGGGCTAGAACCGGCTGACAACATTACTATTCTTTTCGACAAGCGGCTTCAGGATTTCCTCAACAATCCAGCCGTATCACACAGTTCAGGAATCTCAGGCATAAATATTTTTGAGCCTGACGCGAATAGATGGAAAGAGATGAAGAATAAAAACAGACCGAACTTTAACGAGGCACTCGCATATATCAATGGCCATGCAGGCGCCGGACAGTCACATGCGAATGAGAGCTATCAGTTTACGCGCTTCGAGGCTATGAAACAACTGGAAAAACTTCGCAAATTGGGTCGAGTGCAGTAAGTTGGAATCATCTACGTCTGGTTAACGTGTTTACTAATAAAATATAGATTTACGCAATCAGATGAGCCGGATAAAATGAAGGAAGACCGAGATACTTTTATCGTACGGCCAAAATATGAAATACATCCCGAAAATCGTATCTATTGGCGCCATAGAGACCCAAAATCATTCTACGAGAACCAGGCTTTGTATAAAAAAGCAGTAGTAGAGCACTTGGAAAAGAAGTATGGGCTCAGCGGTCGAAGAGTTCCTATCAAAAAGCAGGAATTTGAATATATCCTCGATCATCTCGGAGACAGCACATTGCCTAGTAAATTGGCGAAAATCACCCGCGGTGCTTCTCAAGGCCCATCTGAAAATGGCGGAGAAGACTTGGATACAGGACTCGAAGAGCATGAGTTCTTTGAATATCTTGAAGAGGACGAAAAAACCAGTCACAACTTTTTGCAGAAGAGAATTCAACCCGAGATTGGTTGGGTCCAGGGCTCATACCGGGAAGGGGGGCTGGAGGAGAGACGCAACGCGCCTAGCTGGTCTGACCTAGCAAGTTGGGAGACATTAGGGGAGCTATCATATGCGCGTCTCGACGAAAATTTCCGTAGGGAAGTTCCCGAGGAAGCTAGAAAGAAGCGTCGTCTGCCAGTTCCGGAGAGGACAGTTCAGTTCTTTCGAAATCTCGCCTATCGAATGGGACGTACGATAGCGCACGCCGAGGAGGTCGAGCGCAGACTTCAGTATTCAGTCTATGATAATGTGTCGGGAATCCCAAAAACCGTTCAATGGAAAGCAATCTCTACGGATAGCTTTAGACAAGCTTACGAACATTGGAATCTCACTATCACAAACGGTTTAGGACCGATAGAGTTCCTACCACCGACCCTGGAAGACATCGTCAATAGGATAGACAGCGATGGAACTATGCGATACAAGTTTGCAAATCATGGTATGGCAGACATTATTCGAGAGGGAATTATTAAAAACTGCGTCGAAAACGGCAACACGATGTACCCCGGCCGCATTGAGGCTCTCGAGGATTCGTCGGGATACTACGTCAACGACGGTAAATTCAAACAGAATAAGCTACTTACCGGCTACAAACGACCAAGCCTATTCAAATGGGCTACCGTAGCGCAAAGAAGGTACCAAGCTCCGTATACTCGTCGTGTTTACTTTACCATGATGCGCTGGCCCTTACATCTTCAGAACGAGAATTTACAAGAAGCCATCAAACAACGAGAAGACGAAGTGCCAAGAGTAGATCCAAGCGTTCCAGACCAGAATCACGGCATACTAATGCCTAGACTTCCCGAAAGTTCGGTACCACAAGTGTATACTTCGACTTGGTATCCTTGGCCAAGCATTCCATCGTCTGAGGACGAGGGAACAAAGACAACGACTTCGGAAAATGTCACAAAGCCTAACACGGCGACAAAGACCCCAGAACGGACAGAGGACTTGAACAAGACAAAGACCCTTCAAGACACAAAGCATTCCTCAAGTACAAAGGCACCAATCAAGACATCTATCCAAAAGATCCCTCAAGACGTTCACCAACAAGAACCCAAAGTAAATCCTCAAGCGTTCCTTCAAGTAATACATCAAGAATTGCCACAAGTGGTACCCCAAGCAACCCCTCGATTAGCCGTCCAATCTATTTCCAAACCGTTCACCCCCGAGACACTTCAAAGGTCTATAGAGAACCCAATCGTCGATCAATCGCAAACTACTATCCATACTAACAACGTAAATAATATGGCGACGACACAACAGACAACGCAAAAGCCACCAAGGAATCCTCGGAGGGTTCGGCAACAGCTGGTGCCTATTACCCAACCGGAAGAACAGTTCATGCCAGGCCCTGCCATCTTCCCTATGGCCGAGACCCTTTTACAATCCGTTGTACTTAGTCGCAAGCTCGAAGGCGGTAAGCCCTATACTCTCCTATCCTTTTGCCCGTATACATAGATGGTCGTCCATACGGCTACGGAATATTGCTATTTGTCCCTTAAACGCCCATATGAAGTCTCTTTGTGTGGTTAATGCTAACTCTTTCGTTTTAGTACTCTATCCCGAGCCTCCCCTTGGCGTATGGGGCAAGTTACGCAAGGTCTACAAGGCCTTGACGGACGTCGAAGCGCCTAGAATCCCCTTGCTTCCCCCGACCAAAGACTCGGAGATCCCTCGTAGCACATCTAGGAAGCGTAAGATCCCGGCCGATTACATCTTTCCCGATAATAAGAAGGCCAAAGTTGGGCCCGCCGAAAGGGCCGGACCTCAAACGCCTGGAACCTGGACACCTGCGACCGATGGGCGTGGAAACCCCCAGAATTTGTATACGGGGCCAGATGTTTCCACACCTATCAAACCAGTTGAGCCTGTCCAGCCCGTCCAGCCCGTCCGTCCCGTTCTACCTGTCAAACCAGTGAAACCAGTCAGATCGGTCAGACCGGTCAGACCAGTCAAACCAGTTGAGCCAATCGAGCCAGTCGAGCCAGTCGAGCCAATCGAGCCAGTAGAACCCGTCGAGCCTGTTCGACCTGTCCAACCCATTGGTTTGAAGCCAAAGCCAACACGCGAAGACCAGCCTGCCGGCGGACAGACGCAGGCCACAACTTCTGCCTCTAGTTGGAAGTACTCGCCTCTCCCTGCCCTGGAGACTCACATGCTAGCAGAGGAGAAGGCTAAAACAGGTCGTATCGTCTACCAGCCAGTCCCACCAGCCGCTACATCAGCCACCCTGGGAGTTGAGAACCCGTACGCCGACAAAGCTGCCTTATCCGCCGCTTTCCCCAACGGCTGGGCTCCTCTAGGTCCTACATTCGGTCTCGACGGAGCCCTTCAGGCCATCTCCTATGGTATGCGACTGCAAGATACCACTAGTAGCTGGCTACCCGCTACTTCGGCCCTGCGCGCCGCGTTCGACAATCCGGGCTGTAACGTTACCGTAGGAAAGGTCGTCGATGACCAGAACCACTATGGTATTACGATATTGCAGGCTGAGGCTGCTCTACAGCACTATGTACGACGGGACGGGCCGAACCCTTACCATGTACAGCTATGCTGTATCATCCGCCAGCCTTCCGGTCGTGATTACTATACCCACTTCGTCCCCACGCCGCCCTTCCCCGGCTCGGATAAGCCCCGCCAGGTCTGGATCTACTGCACAGGTGCGAATGAATTCGCGCCGGTGTTTCCTATCTCGAAAGAGTAGAGAGGGGCAGAGAGGGGCAGAGAGGGGCAGAGAGCGAGAGAGCGAGAGAGCTAAGAGTTTCTAACAAAGGCCATGGCTCTCGCAGAGTTGACATACTTGGAATTAGTGGCGTGTGTATGCATGAGTGTCCTGTAGCTTGCTGCCAGACCCATTGTAGACGAGCGAGCATACGACTCCCTAAAAAATTTAGGTTTTCTTTTGTATTATTGGACTAGACAGTTAATGGTTCCCTTTGTTCATTCGTCAGATTGGCTTTTTATTTAACATATAAGGAGGGGAAGGGCTGTCGGGAGGGGGGAGGGGAGGACTTCTACCGTCTTGGTCTCAGGGGTAAGGGAGTAGCAAGTAGAAGAAGAGACCCGTCGGTCTGTATTTTAAGAGGCTGTTTTTTGTTTCGGTTGATTGGAGTAGTTATAGTTATTCGCATCGCATCTTGATTGCTTGCTTCCTATCATCTTTCTTCTGCATCGTGACGTGATAATATCAATTGCGTGTCTGCTTGCGTGTCTGCTTGCGTGTCTAACGGTTATATAACTACCTACCTACTAATGCATACCCAATACCCCTTAGGTCTTCGTAGACTTCCTCGTAGACTTCGTCGTAGACTTCCCCTGTTCCACAATCTTAACCATCAACTTTCCGGTGTTTCCTTTACCCGTAGCGACTTTCTGTGCCTCTTTCCTAACAGTCTCGATGTCCTCAAGCTTAACAATATTATTGACAGTCTTGATCTTACCCAAAGCCATAATCTCGCCGGCGCGTTCGAGGTCTTCTCGTTTTCCAGGATTGCCCGAGTTGAACTCGTGCTTCACATTCGTGCCCGAAAGTTTCAGCCAATACCGCCACTGCGCAAGTCCTACGAGCCAGTACACGAAAAATGGCAGCGGTGGCAGCATACGACGTACAAGTGCTGGCGTCGGCACACTCGCGATCGATGCTACGACTCCTACATCCTGCTTCACAAGCGGGAACAGGCTCGTCACAAGCCATTGCGTGTTGTATACCATATCTATACTCCCCGGCGGGATAGCATCCATCAAATTCTTCACACGCGTGTAGTCGATGACCTGGTCTACAACCCCAGGAAGATATTGTTCCACGAGTGGGACCTTGTTCGTGGAGACGGTGGTGATGATCTTACCGACGCCATACACGTTTTTAAGCATTTGCATGGCGACGTATCCGGTGCCGCCTAAACCGCCTGTTACGAGGACCGTCTTCCCTCCAAGTCCGTCGGTAACACCGTTCTCGCGCATAAGGCGTAGTCCCATTTCGATGGTCTGCAACGAGGTAATAACACTGCTCATATTGCACATATCTTCGAAGGAACAGCTAGTAGGCTTGAGAATCGTGAGGTTTTCTTGCGCCACAGCGTACTCAGAGCAGAACCCCTTCTCGGCGGTTAAGTCCATCGGGTGGCATTGTCCGAACGAGTATACCTCGTCGCCGGGCTTAAACAGTGTTACCCCTGATCCGGTACTAACGACAATGCCCGAGGCCTCAATGCCGATCTTGTGAGGCATTCTATCTCGGGTTAATTTGCGTTAAAGCAACAATCGCAAAGGTAGAGTGTTACAAACATACTTTAACTCTCCAATTAGATATCGTGTCCCCCCCCTCGCTATTTGCGTATCGCCTGTTGCTATACTCGCGGTATGTACCTTGATCAACACGTCCTTTGGGTTTGTAACTTCTGGAACAAGCATATTGACGACTTCCCAGTCGGTGGGCCAGCAATATTTCGGTGCCACAAGGGAGCGCATTGATTTTGGTAATGCGGCCATTTCGTTTCCCTTTCTCGACTTATTCCTTAACAACTCTGTTCGTATTACTCCTATTGTCGGTTATACTATATGGTCTCTCTGTAATCTTCGTAAAATTGAATATATAAACTGCATGCATTCTTTGGTACTGAAATATCTCGACTAAAGCCATATATATATACCTGAATAACATACCGATGAGTACCCCAAGTCTTACTTTCGGCAGGCTTTCGGCGGGGCTTTCGGCGACCATCCCATAATTTTGCCGCCGAGTCCCACCGAATGCTCCGCCGAATAGTGCAGCACCTGATTTGTAACAGCAAGTTCTCAAAATATGCAAGGTCTAGGGGCCGTGAAAATGATTCTGGCGCTGAGGATGGCCTTGGCTCCGTCTGAGATTGATAAGCTAGGTACTTACTGAGGTATATCGGACAACCCTTATTATATATCCAAAGAATCAAAGTTAATCATCACTAGCAAGCAAGTTTACAGCGATATATACGGGAGGAATAAAGCCAATTATAAATACGGTCTCATTGTCATAACGTCATGAGTCTAATCCTAAGTACATAACTATGCTACCCGATTCGCCGCCACCGGTATCAATTCGAGGTACCAACAGTTGCGAAGAATAAAGTCGAGTTCCAATGCCTACTCCCAGCCAATCCTGTCAGCCATCAGCATATATCTCTCGTAATTCTTAATCCGAACCCGTAGGGGCAACACATCCACCTTACAAAACACCATTGCCCCCCTTTTACCGAGTACCATGAATCCTCCTGTCCCCGGTTGCTCCATGGTATCCTTCGTCGCAGACGACCACATTGAAGCACCAAATCCTGGCGCACAAGTCCCTAATAGAGCACCAGCTCTCGACTTACTGCGTCCGATAGAACTTCTTATACAACAAATGCAGGAGGATGTTGACATTGAGTCTTAAGTTACCCTCGAACACATTCATAAACTGGTGAGATTCAAACTGCGCCTGTAGGAGGTCCTCGATCGGGATGAGTGCGCTCGCTCCCGGAATCTGGATATGCCCACGGCTACCCTCCAGATTAAATACCCCTACCTCGTCGCACGAGATGGTAAGATTAATATTGCTCCAATCACGCTCCGATACACCTTGCCAAGACACAACCACACCCTTCTCAGCGAGAGCACGAACGCTATATTTATAAGAGCCGAACTTGGGAACGCGACCTGAACGTTCAAGCTCTCGTTGGTGGTTATATTGTTTCGTGAATGGAAGAAGGAATCGCTTTTTCCTATACCCAACTTGTTAGTTTATGATAATTATTATAGATGTCATATGTCTTACCCCTTATTCTTTTGCAACGTAGCCATGGCTTGCTCGATGTAGTCGTCATAGCTCTTGCGCTGCTGTTCTAAATACTCGGCCTTCTCGTGGAGATTGCCAAGGGTGAGTCGTACCCCTTCTAACTCTCGCTGACGTTGTATCCTACGGCGACTCTTTGTGCGAATATCTAGCGCGATAGCGTTCAAAATATCTTGGTAATAATTATGTTTTGTAATCCTCCCCATCTGTTCTAGGTGCATGATGTTTTCCAGAGCATTACGTTTCATATCATAGTATGACATTCGAGTTACATCAACCATGTTGACATCTGAGTATGCTCCCTTGGTATTACTACCGGATGCGAAGTCCTCCCTCAGCAAAGCTTGCCACTTGTGCTCATCTTCTTGAGTTGGTGGGCGAACGAGGATCTCGAGAAGATTAGCGCCCGTCTGCACACGAATAATGTACAGAATACAACGCTTCGTCTCCATAAAGAGAGCTTTGATGTCCGCCTCTGGATCTTCAACATCGTGAAGTTTGGGCGTCAAAAACATCTGTATGTCTGACGAACCAGATGCGTTCATTTCGCTCTCGTTATTCTTCGCGCTGCCTAGATCTTGTAGGATCTCGCGAAGAACGTCATCTCTGCTAGGACATATAGTCGGTATTTCGTGTGCGACGAGAGAATGGATTGCGAAGATGTCGGTCATCTTGATATATAGTGTCGGTCGGTTCTTGGCGTAGAGATCGTTGAATTCGTCGATGTCAAATGTACTTTCAGCATCCGGCACAGAGATCAGGTTGTTTGTGATATGAGTAAGTCTCTCGATCGACTCCCCTACAAAAGCATTGAGAGGTTGTAGGTAAATATTCTCGCCACCAAAAGGACGGCCGGAGTGGATTTGGCTTAGGACTTTGGCAACCTCGCCTAGGTTGCGCTTCTGGAGAGGGCTTAGAGTCTTCTCAATTACGCCTACCTGCTCAGGATTAACCAACGCTGGCTGAAGATAGAAACGCCAAATCCAATTGCCGACGATTTGAAGCACGTGGTGTTGAGGTTCACGCTGAAAGCGTTGACATAATGCTTCAAACATCTGCTGGCAGATGAATCGCAAGCCGTAAGGCATCCGGACTAACAGATCTTCTAAGGCAAGGAAAAATTGGTCTGAAATCTCTCTTAGATCTCGGAGGTGGTCAATGAATAATTCGCGCGTCTCTGGGTCCTTAATGGCCACATCTCGAGTTATGTCAAGCGGTCTCCGACTCGGGCGACCAGTACGTAGCTCTTCGTTGTTGATGGCGGATCTATATATTTGCATCGGGTCGCTTTCTAAGTCTAAGGCGGGGTCCTCAACGATGTTGTCTCGTATTAATGGGCCGAGAAGATCTCTTAAATACTTTCTGTCTCGTGGCGAACGAGAATAATTTCCGAGTAACTTTGACCAGAAGAAGTTACCGCGAAGGTACTCTTGGAGAGAAGTACACGCGTCGACTTCTTCCCGTATCGACCTCGCAATAAGCTTGAGCAGATAGTATTCTTCTCGCCTCTTTTGCGCATATCCAAAAAGCCCCATCATGAGAAGTTCAACCCGCTTACACTCTTTCTCGGCCGTGCCTAATTCTCTCAGTCGTCTGAAAAGCCGGGATAGGTACTGTGGCTGGGTTTGAAGGTTGAAGAATAATTGCTGATAGGACTCTAGCTTCTTTCTCGAACTCTTATTGAGAGCTTTTAAGTCAAAATGATTGGCCGAAGCAATGGAGGCATTGGCTAGGAGGTTGCTCGTGTGCCCGCCGAATGTGTTTTGATGACGAACGACTTCGTCAAGAGTGATCTTGTTCTTTACCAACAGGGCGATCTTGATGTCCAATTGATCAATATACTGTTCAAGCATCTCGTTCTGCCGAACTTGCTGAACCACTGTTTTGCGTAGTCTCTCGAACTCTATCTCTTCGTTGAAATCAAAATCGCTGTCGTTTAGAAGATGCACGAAGTTCTTTACTGCGCCAACCGGAGGGTTTTTCCCGGTCGTTAAGCTTCGGTATGCCTCTCCTTGGAGCTTCGCGCGGACAAAGCTTTGGATTTTAACTACCTTCTGCATATTTTCTTCGAAGTGTTTCTTTTTAGCGGCAAAATTTTGTCGAACGATGAAACCCTTCGCTAGGGATTGTAACACCGCTATAGAATCTTCGTGTTCGTCGAGCTCGGCTAGGAGTTGGCCGACATCGCCGCGCAGCAGCATGGCTCGGGCAAGAGACTGCAATGAAATAATCTCACCCTCGTGCGTTTGTAATTCGTCTAAAAGTAGACTATGCTGCTCCCTGAATAGAGACCCACGGATCCTAGCTTGCAGGTCTGTGATGTTCGTTGCGTGACTTTCGAGAAGATCAAGATCATCGGTGATTCGCTGTCGTACGAGCATTCCTCGAGCCAGCGACTGAAGCACAAGGATGGGTAACTCATTGCCGCTTAAAGCATCCAGCTTTTCATTGATATCCCGGCGTACCGCTACTGCGCGAATATGGGCCTGTAATGTTCCGATCTCGGGGGTATGTTGAGCTAATTCAGCTTTCGTCGTTTTGATATCGTGTCTAAGTAAACTACCACGGCAAATCGACTGAAGGAACTCCCACTTTGGACCAAAGCTAGCCAGTGCCTCACGTTGCTCATGAATTTGACATCGTGTTAGCATCGCCCTGACCGTAGCCTGCAAGCCAGTAACCACTTGTGTCTCTTCCTCGAGGGAGTGAATATCCCTGTTGACCTTTTCCCTTGCTAACATACCTCGTATTGCGGACTGTAACTGTAGTACAGGGCCAGACATACGGCTCGTCTCCTGCTGCTGAGAAACGAACTTCTTACGTGCCAGCTGGCCTCTGAATACAGCTTGAATGCTTCGTATAGGTCCAGCTACCTTTGATAATTGAGATCGAGTTTCTCGTACCTCGTCGCGTACTTTTGCGGCCCTAACCAAGCTCTGTAGCAATGTGATATCCTTTTCCTTACTCTTGAAATAACGCTCCCTGCTCGCCATCCTATTTCGGGCAAGGAATCCACGAGCGGCGCTCTGAAGATTAATAGCAAACCTCCGCATCTCCAGTCTGTAGCCTATAACTTGGCGAGTCCAATCGCCACGAATGCGCGCTTGGAGGTCAATAAGCCAGTCTTCCGAGTCCCACAAATGCTGCATAATATAGCCAAGTCGCATTCGCAGCACAGCGCCCCGCATCTGTGCCTGGAGATCGATTATAGCAGCCTCATTCTCTGACAGTTCACGGTCAATTCGTTCTTCTTCGGTTTCTTCGGGTTCGGGCGCCGGCTCCACGCCAAAGTCCGCACCCATATTCCCGAAGCTGGGCATATTGACACCCAACTTATCCAGACCTTTCTGCATAGCTTCAAGCTCATGGTGCTCGAATTCCAGCTGGCCAACTAGGTTACCTATTCTGAAATCCACAATGCCCTTTCGGAATAAAAGCCAACTTAGGGCGTGTATACAGTATATGACCTTGGGGATGTTCTTCTTTTCGTAGAGATCAATAAGCTCGAATCGAAATAAATCAGGTAGCTCAACCTCATCAAGGTACCGGAAGAACGCAGCAACGTTATCCCAATGCCTTGCCTGAAGTCGGGGGTGTCGGAATATACGAAATCGACGATTAGGATTTAAAGCCTCTACTACCTCAGCCAAGGTGACGCCATCTCTTAGAGCTTCTTCTAACTCGATGATTGGCGGAATCTGGCGATGAATGACATCCTCAATCCACTCTTTCGCCTCACCAATATGACAGAGATATTCGTATGCTTGGAGGAATTGCCTCTGCTTATCCATCCAGTTGCGTCCTTCGAATCCATAGCGATCACCGCGCTGCCCACTCTTGGAGCCATTTGCATTGCCTGCTCGCTGGAGTCTTCTTCGTCCACGTAAACCGACCACCTCTTGTGCCTGAGAAGTAAGGGCAAACTCATCGGCAGAACTATCTTGGGCTAGTTTGGACAAAGTGCGTAGTTGGTTGGTAGAGGAGCGGCCTAATTGTTCCAAGTCGGGAGCAGCGAGAGTGGTAGGATGGGCTATGAGATGAGAAGAATGCGTCGGACTTCCAATACTTGGACCTCTAGCCTCAGATCTTGTGAGCACCATAGAAGTAGGTCGAGCATTTGGCGACTTGTTTAGGGGAGTAGGCGAAGCTTTTTCCTCGTATAAAGAAAGCTTGCCAATATCAATGCTTTGTCCACGTTCTTGGCGGTCACGGCGTGGGGGTGCCCTGGGTTTATCAAGCTGCAGACCCGAAGCAGGCGGTTGCGGAAGCGGGCGCAAGGATTGCCTAGCCAAATTATACATGTTTTCAGGGTTCGCCTTTGGTTCATCATATATACTTGATCGCAGAGCGGAATGCCGGACTGCAGTTTCGCTCATACCACGCTTATGCGTAGCAATGGGTCTGCCATACCCGTTGGAAGTTACTGATGATGCTGCGCTAGGTGGCCCAAAGTCGGAAGGGTCGGTATTATTAGAGTTGGCAGAGTAACCGGACGATGCGGAGGAAGCGGTTGACAACTGCCGATTAACAGAATTGGCAGTTGTATAGTCAACAGTATATGTTTGACGGAGAGGGTGAGGTCTGTGCGACATGTCGACTACTAGACCTGTATGCGATATTGTTGCTCTACGTCAAGTTGAATAATACTACTGTTCGATATTGGAGTCCGCATCACAACTATCGGGGCTGGAGTGTGTTGGGTGAGCGTATCGAAGGTAATAATGACTATCGTGCGAGATACCAGGTCGTAAATCTGGAATGACTAATAACCGATCGGTCTTGACTGGCTTGCTCAGATTTTGAATCAGGTTGTAAACAGAATCGAGGATACCGACGTGAGAGATTGGAAGCTGGAAGCAGGAAGCGCGTACTGTTATGTGTATTGGCAGGGAAACATGGGAAAAATATCCGGTAACACAAAATTAATCTGCTTGGTCTCGGACGATCCAAGTTCTCAGTCCACTCATTAAGATGGTAGGATATGTCCTACAATTGAAAAAAAGAATAGTTGTTGGGCAAGATGTGATGGTAGAATATTAAGTTCCAATTAAACAATTAAAAACCATGGTCAACAGACAGGCGGCCTTAATTCAGCCTTACTTGTTGGATGACAGGTGACGGAGGGACTAAAAACCGATGACCTGTAATCCTGTTTTTGGAAGTTTGTTTATTTATTCGGGTGGGGAGCAACCGGTGTGCCTGCCCCTCACTTTCAAGAAAGGTTGGCCAACCACAAGCAACGCTAGAACTAGGTTGTGTATCAGCCACAAATGCTCCAGTCAAAGATAAGATAGATCATGTAGATACACGACAATGCCCGACTTTAGGAGGTAGGAGGGATATTGTGTTGGCCATGAAGATTTCTCAAAGAGGAAGTTCATCTGTGCACATAATAGAGCATTTTTATTAGGTGCATCCACGATGGTGGCTGACTTGAGGAAATCCCCACTTCGAGAATTTTGAGAAAATACGTATCTTTTTTCCCCTATCTTATCTTCTTTATAAAGTCGGGCTATTGTGGTGCCCCGCAGGGGTGCCCTCTTGTTATTGGTTAAAAACTTATGGTACAAATGAGTAACTTTCTTTGTCCATGCACTGACAACGCAAGAGTACGTTACGATAAGGTTACCCATTAACAACAAAATGCCCCACACGGTAGCTAAAGTTTGTGCAGGGACCCCGCAGGAAGGACACAAAAATTTTTGGTGAATCAGCAAGGCTCAAGGTTTTTTTTTCCCTTCTTTCCTTTTACTCGGGAAGAAGAGCATCGTTCAATTTGTCGACAGGTCAATATAATTTCTCGACTATCTCGACGTTGTCTTCAACCTCAAATTCCTTCATTTCTTTAAGCCAAGATGCCGGCTCTTAACGGATCAACCTCTGTCAATGGCAGTTCCAAATTCTTAGACTACACAAGCGCCGTCGAGACTCTGAAAGAGTACCAATCTCGCGATGGCCTCGGCATTGAAGATCTCATCGACACCAAGCAGCGTGGTGGTTTAACGTACAATGATTTCTTAATCTTGCCAGGTTACATTGGATTTCCTGCCTCAGAAGTCGTACTTGACGCCCCTATTACCAAGAGAATCACACTGAAAACTCCCTTCGTCTCATCTCCTATGGATACTGTTACTGAGCACGAGATGGCCATCCATATGGCGCTACAGGGTGGTCTTGGTGTCATCCACCACAACTGCTCACCCGATGCCCAAGCTGACATGGTTAAAAAGGTCAAGAGATATGAAAACGGCTTCATTGTCGATCCTGTCGTCATCAGTAAAGAGACCACTGTCGAAGAAGCGAAGGCACTCAAGGAAAAATGGGGGTTCGGTGGTTTCCCCGTTACTGGTATGTGTAGACCTTTTTCATCCCAACTTTTTTGCCATGGTTCTAGGCCCACCACATCTTGTCTTCTCATGGTCGACCGCCCATATCACATCTTATGATTACAAACCTGATTTTTTAACTTTCGTTCCACCGTATAGACAGAAATGTCATGGGGAATCAATTATGCTCTTTATGATGATGTCAACTCTATATATTTTTATTATCCAACTTCGCATGCAATCTGAGCTAACTAAAGCTCATAGAATCTGGTAAGCTTGGTTCCAAGCTTCTGGGCATTGTCACGAACCGCGATCTCCAGTTCGAGGATGACCTCAATCAAACAGTCGACAAGGTCATGGTGACGGACCTTGTCACTGCCCAGTTAGGCGTTACCCTACCTGAAGCAAACAAGATTCTTGCCAAGTCTAGGAAGGGCAAATTGCCTATCGTTGACAAGGATTTCAATCTCGTGTCTATGATTTCTCGTTCCGACTTGACCAAAAACTTGCACTTTCCCCTCGCGTCTAAGCTTCCTGACTCAAAGCAGCTCATCTGTGCTGCTGCGATCGGTACTCGTCCAGAAGATAAGCTTCGCCTAAAGAAGCTTGTGGATGCAGGACTCGACATTGTTGTGCTAGACAGCAGCCAGGGCAACAGCATGTACCAGATCGACATGGTCAAATGGATTAAGCAAGAGTACCCTGGTCTCGATGTCATTGGCGGAAACGTAGTGACTCGGGAACAGGCCGCAAACCTAATTGCAGCAGGAGTTGATGGTCTAAGAATCGGGATGGGTAGCGGAAGCGCTTGCATTACGCAGGAGGTTATGGCTGTAGGTCGCCCCCAAGCAGCTGCGGTGTACTCTGTCTCTGCCTTCGCGGCGAAATTCGGAGTACCGTGTATCGCCGACGGCGGTGTCCAGAATGTTGGCCATATTGTCAAGGGCCTCGCTCTTGGCGCTTCCACCGTCATGATGGGTGGCCTCCTCGCGGGCACAACTGAGTCACCGGGTACTTCGTTTGTCTCGCGTGAAGGCAAATTAGTGAAGGCATACCGTGGCATGGGTAGTATCGACGCTATGCAGGACAAGAAAGCCGGCGCTGGAGGTAAGAACAGCCAAGCCAGTAACGCAGGCACCGCCCGGTACTTCAGCGAGGGAGACAGCGTTCTCGTTGCTCAAGGCGTCTCCGGTGCCGTGGCGCATCGCGGATCGATCAGCAAGTTTGTACCATACCTTGCAGCGGGATTGAAGCACTCGCTGCAGGATTGCGGTATGCGGAGCCTGAAAGAAATGCACGAAAGCGCAGCCGACGGCACCCTCCGGTTCGAGGTTCGCACTGCTAGCGCACAACTAGAGGGTGGCGTGAACATGGAGAGCTACGAGAAGAAGCTCTATGCTTAAAGGAGCTAAAATATAAAATGGGGTGGGTTAGATGAGAATCGGACATGACCCGGTAGCAAAACGGTTTGCTTGGTATGGGAGCTTACGAAGATTGATAGTTACGGGATGGTTGGGACGTAATGATTTTTCAGATAGTCTTCGGTGCGGATAACAAAAACAAAATGATACCACTTGATAGCTTTAAATTGTATAATGATGAACGGTAGCTTCATCTCATAGGCGTTTTACGGC
The DNA here is from genome assembly GCA_025201765.1 of Daldinia sp. FL1419. Taxonomy (NCBI): domain Eukaryota; kingdom Fungi; phylum Ascomycota; class Sordariomycetes; order Xylariales; family Hypoxylaceae; genus Daldinia; species Daldinia sp. FL1419. Next base: position 18,861 of record MU623479.1, on the reverse strand, counting down.
CAAAAGGGTCAGGTCAGGTCATGCCAGATTATGCTATGGTAACTCGATAGGGGGAATCCATGTCGGTTTTTACGGATATATACTATGTAGGAAGACTATATAGCGGGAACAATCAATCCAGATGAATAAGAAGAATAGTGGTAAATGATTATTCAAATGTATGACAGGGGGGGTTTGATGAATACTGATATTTTTATTTTTATCAATAAGCTAAAGTACAAGAGAACTGTTTCCAATACAAAGTACATGCGAGGACGGTATACAATATTCTCAACATCATCAATAATAGTCTACTTAATCCCTAAGACCATATTTTGAAACCATGACGCCTCTTAATAAAAAAAGATGCAGCCATGGTTCAGCGCACCTCAGTTTATACACATTCCAACCCATTTTGCTCCTATTTCCAAGTTTATTCGTAACTAACACCAAGACACCAAACGAATCCATAGTCTAGTCTCTCAAAGTTATGTGGGAAGAGTCGTTTCCAGTTTCCAGCGCCCCATAACCACTATCAACTCGCGAAAATTTAATACTACCTATTAATGAGACATCCTCCGTTAACTGCAGCTGTTCCGGCACAATGATAGTCCTAGCCTGGCTAATCTCGAACTCATCATCATCGACAATGAGCTCGCCATCATCATCCATGTTGTCCTCATCTTCACTATCAGATGAAGAATAAATGTCGCTCGGTCCATCCTCCTCGATTATCGTCCATGCGGGTACGACGCCGAGAATCGCAATAAAAGCTATGAGCCACCATGGCAGGCCGATCATGCCCCGCTTGACGCCATATGTGAAAACGGTACCCGTCATCGCAGGGCCGGTGGCTCGCCCGAGGGCGCTGAATGTAGTCGCAAATCCGTTTAGAGTCCCTAGGATACTCAAACTCTTGGCACTGTTGGTAAGTAGAAGAGTCGTGCAGGGGAACCCGATGATGACAGCAAAGGTTTTAAGAGTCAAGAGAACGCATAGCGCCGTATAGCGCATCACTGGACCTTCGACAAGTACCGTAAACGGTGTGAGGATGTAGACAATCGGGAAGACAAGAACCGAGGCCTTGTAGCAATTCAAAATGCCGAAGTAAGTGCATAACGGAGGGAAGACCAGAAATTGGACCAATCCAGATATGATACCTTCGCCTGCAAAAATAGTACCGATGTGCGAGTGAGTCAATCCAAAACCACCGCTAAAGACGAAAGGCAGCGATGTATTCTCAGATGTATGCTCTTGCGGTGGATAATTGAGGAAGACAGGCAAAGCTTGGTCGAAAGAAACTGAGTGCAGAGCTAAAATTGTGTATGCAACAAGATTGATAACGCTCTGGCGAGTGAATACCGAAAGAAGAGGTAAAGGCGTAAGTTTTTCGATCCTAGATTCAGCAATGGTAACCTTTGGTGCCTTCGAACGCGAGCCCGCATCTAATAATGGTGCCGATACCTCAAAATCTCGTGAAGAATGTCGTTGGAGACGCTGAGCCTGTCGACGCGGGTGCTTTCTGAATGCATTCGTAATTCGCTCACCAAGTGCAAGACCCCAGTCCCGAGAGCCACGCTTACTATGGAGAGTTTCTTTAAGAAAGAGAACCCCAGTAGTAAGGGATATCATAAAGAAGACGGAACCTATCAAGTTCGGAAAAGCAAATGGATAAGCTTTGAAGAAGCCGATATTGCCGAAAATATCAGGCCATTGATCGGCAGGTTTCGCAAATAGGCCACCGAAAGCTGGGCCAAAAACTGACCCGACACTCCAGACCAACGGCATAATGGAAAATGCTCTTGGCCGAAGCTCCTTCTCAGTTACCATCTCCGCGACCATCGTTCGAATAATACCAACTATATTAGTTAATACGGGGAGGTTCTAAGCAGGTTGATGGTAAATACGTACCATTTCCGTTACCAGCCCCCATCATAATACGGACGGTAATTGCCATCGGTAAACTTGTTGACATTCCCCAAACTATGAATCCGATCATTGTGAAAAGAAGCCCAGTCAAGATGACAGGCTTCCTCCCTAGTCGGTCTGACGCCCTACCCCAAGCTACAGCGGTTAAGCTTTGCGCAAGGGAAAAGACTGAACTAGTAATACCAGCCCATTTTGCGACCTCCTTTCTTTCGACGCCAAAACTGTATATCATCTCAGGGAGGTACGGGAAGACGGACGTGTAAGCGATCGGCTCGGCAAATCTTGCAACAGCTATAACAATAATTAGCTCTGAATTCGCAAAGTGTATCGATACCCAGTCATGCGCAATATTCCAGGCCCAATTTGAGCCCTTCGTCACCTAATTCTACTTCTACCGAATCCAACCAGTCTGGGGCTTCATAGGACGCGATGTTAATACTATGTTAAGACTATGCTTCAACGTATCACGGGGTAACCAGGTGGACACGAATTGGTCAAACGATCTCCGACATAACGGCAAAGCAATAGTGTATTCCAAGCAACAAAATAGATCCGTGTAGTATAACACCCCAAGTCGATACGTATTTGTCCGACAACTAGATTCCCTCTAATCTGTAGTGCGATATAGACCCGCCTGAAGAAAAGGGAAAGCTTCAAGCTCACCTAATATAGCTAATTGTTGGGCTGGCAATTTCGGGCCATTGTTCTCGTTGGTCATCTCGACCGTCTTGTATTCGAGCACAAGGCAAAAATGAGAGTCCGAGGACAAGGGTAACGACCGGAAAACACGGACGGCTTATTTATTCTCTTATATCAAGATAAGAGGGGCGAATATCTTTCCAGAAAAGAATAACTACAGCGTCAATGCTCCAATACGGCAGCCACCACGTCTACCTATGTATATTTGAAGACTGGAGAATAAGGAATGGAGAACAGTAACACAGCCGGCTAACGAAGTTGAAAAAGATGAATCTTCCATTGCGAAGTACCGGGGAAGAATTCCTTTATTAACATAAAAGAGATGTTGAGACATGTTACCTGACACCCACATCTCGCACCGAGCATGTCTAGGCCATGGGTATATCGGCGCTTGTTACCCTTGTACATGTATGAGTGGGCTCCCTGTATGTATGCAGGCTATACAGAAAGGCTAGGCCTGAGTTAGTACCATGCTGTCGAGACGGGTTATAGGCAGTGAATACTGATTCTGATTCGATACCTACCGTATGCTGCTTTCCGAGTTCTGAATTAATATATACACGTGTAGGTAGTTAGCAGTGATAAACCCTGCCTTTCCCCTCCGAGGGGATAGCTACGAGGGGATAGGAGGCGTAAGATGTACTACACCTATACACGTTAAAGGCCCTTTTTCTACCATGAGAAGATAAGCATCTGGTATAAAAGATTTTTAAGAAAATTTTTCAAACCTGCCTCCAACCATCTGCGGGTAGGGAGTTAACGAATCGGAAATAGACTTGCTATCCGCTGCACGTCCCACTGGAAAAAAAAATTTGGAGGCATATCCAAGATTGGTTTATTAAGGGAACGCAAGGCGCTCCAACATAAATCATAAATTTCCGGTATCGGATAATATTTGAATAGTTATTAATGTACGAAGGTCGGGGCCAAAAGTCTTGCACATGCCCAATCCCCCCTTAACAGTATGAATAAAATAAAATATATTATGCGTTTTTTTAAAAAAATATCTAATATAAAATATAATAAAATTTAAAATAAATGTTTTATTAATTAAATAATTTAAAATAAAAGAATAATTAATTTTATTTATTTTTTATATTAAATTATTTAAATTTAAATTTTAAAGGTATAAAATTTAAGGTATTTGGTTTTTTTGGTAAAAGATTATATGCATTATAATTCTTTATGGGGCATGTGCAAGACTTTTGGCCCGGACCTTTGTAGTGTAGGTTACACAGGAGGTATTATCCAGCTTCTTAATAGAACTTATTAATGGCCTTATTTCTTTCCGGTCCCACATAGATAAGGCTGGAACATAACCAAATCCAATTGCAACATTTCCGGGGTCCATTACATCGGAATGACAACACAATCTAATTCAATCCTATCTTATCTAATCTATTTTAATTCTATTTCCATTCCTACAAGCCATGAGCGGGCTTTGTAACTTTATTTATTACCGCTTTCAATTACATGTTATCTCAACTTCATCATGGACGTGGTCCGATCTAATCTAGGCCACAGCGAAAAAATGGCGAATGAATACACACCGTTAATTACGACTGTTACAGTCGGCCCTGTACGACGAAGGTATCCTCACCAGATCATCCGCCGGCTCTGCACTGTTACTTTAGGTTCATTACTTGTTGTTCTCTTCATCACCTTTATCGTTGCCGTTGCTTTCGCTCCTCAGCATAGCATTCATCACACATGGCGTGGTCACCATGAGAATCATCTTACTTATGAGAAACTTCAGAACATTCTTTTAGAAACCCCAAGTTCATCCAAAGCCACCGAGTGGAGCAGATATTACACCTCCGGTCCACATCTAGCTGGAAAGAACTTATCACAGGTAAGATAACCCGGGCTTATAATTGGGATGAAAATTCTTAGCAGTAAATATATTATAGGCGGAATGGACGCGCGACCGATGGAATGAATGGGGTATTAAATCCGAAGTTGTAGCATATGAGACCTACATAAATTACCCAATTGACCATCGACTCGCCCTTCTAGAGAAGACAAACTCCGATGACGTTTATACCGGAGCATGGGAAATAGCTTTCGAAGCCACCTTAGAAGAAGACGTACTTAGTGAAGACCCAACGTCGCAGTTAGAGGATAGTGTTCCAACTTTCCACGGCTATTCAGCGAGCGGGAATGTTACCGGCTCGTTTGTTTACGTGAACTACGGTACATACTGGGATTTCGAAGATCTCATAAAAGCCAACATCAGCCTTGAGGGTAGAATCGCCGTCGCTCGTTATGGGGGTATCTTCCGGGGATTGAAGGTTAAGCGGGCCCAGGAGCTGGGTATGATCGGCGTTGTTATGTTCACCGACCCGGGTGACGACGGTGAAATCACAGAGGCAAATGGATACGACACATATCCTAGTGGTCCCGCGAGGAACCCTAGCAGTGTTCAACGTGGCAGTGTACAATTCCTTAGTGTCGCACCAGGAGATCCAACAACACCCGGTTACCCGTCCAAACCAGGTGCACCCCGAGCGCCGGTTGATGGGGCTATACCAAGCATTCCATCCTTGCCGATATCGTACTCGGAAGCCCTACCTATACTAAAAGCTCTGAACGGAATTGGACCCAAAGCCAGAGATTTCGGACATTATTGGACGAGGAATACCGGTCTAGATTACAAAGGGGTTAAATACAATGTCGGGCCCTCCCCGGATGATGTACTGCTCAATTTATACAACGAACAAGATTATACTATTACTCCCATGTGGGATGTAATCGGCATCATCAATGGAACTATTCCCGATGAGGTGGTTGTAGTAGGCAATCATCGTGACGCATGGATAGCTGGTGGTGCTGGTGATCCCAATAGTGGATCCGCTGTTATAAACGAGGCTATTCGCAGTTTTGGTAAGGCTTTAGAAAAAGGTTGGAAACCCCTGCGAACTATAGTCTTCGCCAGTTGGGACGGCGAAGAATATGGTTTAGTCGGCAGCACCGAGTGGGTAGAAGAATACCTACCCTGGCTAACAGCCGCCAATGTTGCTTATATCAACGTTGATGTTGGCGTTCGCGGACCAATTTTCTCCGCCTCGGCTGCTCCTTTGTTACACAAGTTAATTTACGATGTGACCGCCTCAATACAGTCACCCAACCAGACCATCGAGGGCCAAACCGTACGTGATCTTTGGGATGGACATATCAGTACAATGGGAAGCGGTAGCGACTTCACAGCTTTCCAGGACTTCGCAGGAATACCCAGTCTCGACATCGGCTTCGGCGAGCAAGCCGGGAATTCTCCGGTCTACCATTATCACAGCAACTACGATAGCTTCCATTGGATGAACGAGTTTGGCGACCCTGGTTTTGTGTACCACAGGACGATGGCGCAGGTTCTTGGTCTCATCACCGCAAAATTAGCCGATTTGCCGCTCCTTTCATTAAATGCGACGGACTACGCTGACGCATTAACGGAGTACATCAAGAAGGTTGAGACAAAACTAACTACTTCTAAACTAGACCCAACCACTGAAAAGGAGATCTTCGAGTTCAGGGCTCGCGCTGTTGGCGGCAAAGCGAAAGGTGATCCTGACACCCTGAAAAATTTCCTAGGTCGATTGTACCAATCTGTAGGCACATTTAAGCAATCAGCCATTGAGCTTGACGCTAAGTCTGCAAGATTGGCCAAGGAGGTGAACGAACATATACCCTGGTGGAAGTGGCTTAGCAAGCTTAAGCTACTCCACGAGATCCGTTTTACAAACACCAAGTACAAGAAGATCGAGCGCGCCTTCTTGTATCAACCCGGTTTGGACAGCCGGCCTTGGTTCAAGCACGTTGTTTTCGCTCCTGGTGTTTGGACGGGCTACGCAGGAGCTGTGTTCCCCGGTCTAGATGAGAGCATCGATAAGGAAGACTACGTAAATGCCACCAAATGGGTTTATATCATCGATGACTGCATCAAGACGGCCACCAACCTATTAAATGAATAATGCACGGAGAATTGGATTGTCAATTTTACATATAAATGGAGCGAGAGCACTGTAGTAATAATTTAATAGCGTCCATGAAATTGAGATTGTATAGCGTGTTGTATAGTTGACTCCTAAAAAGGCTGGATTAGGAGCACTGCGCTACTTCACATGTAGGCCTTTTGTTTTTATTTTTATTTTTTCTTCGCAGGTGCTCGTTGGAGTCAGGCTACCTTTCTTGTCGCGAAGAATTGATCATAGGCCTATTAAAGTAGTTTCTTGTTACGAAATTCATCTCGGAAGATCCCTTATTTAATTTCCAGCCCTGTCGACCGAGTGCCGGAGGAGTCGGAGAGAGTGTGGCTATGCACGATTTGATAGCTGGGGTACAGACACAGGCCCCATGAAGCCCATTTAAGCTTAAGCTTAAGCTTTAAAAGGCTGCAATGGCGCCAGATATTCCATACCCCCTTAAAACCAAGAAGCTATCCCCATCCGGCTGAGAAGGTTCTCAACCGGTAAGCGTCCCATCCCTCACAATGCGGCGGATACTCGAACTAGTCGCCGGGGCTTGTCTAGCTGTGTCGACAATCGCCAGTCCAGTTTCACCAAACACCGTGAACAAACGATATCTAGAACAGCAGGATGGCATCAACTACACCGTTTTTGGGCATCGGGCTACGAATTCCAAGTTATCATTTGTCAAAAACTCGGGCATATGCGAAACAACTCCGGGCGTTAATCAGTACTCCGGGTACCTCTCGGTGGGTAAGGGTATGAATATGTGGTTCTGGTAGGTCAATGTGATATAGGCTTCGGCGTTGGAGGGGGTTAACATATACTTCAAGGTTTTTCGAAGCTCGTAAGAATCATCAACACGCACCGCTCGTAGCATATTTCGAGGGTGGACCAGGGGATGCATCCGAATATGGGCTCTTCACCCAAAATGGGCCTTGCCATTTCGTCAACAACGAAACAACACCATCTTTAAACCCCTACAGTTTCAACAGCTATGCCAACATGCTCTATATCGATCAGCCGATAGGTGTTGGGTTCTCATATGGCAATGCCACTGCTAATTCGACTAAAGCGGCTGCGCCTTTCGTCTGGAATCTTCTTCAAGCCTTTTACGACAGTTTTCCTGAATATGAAAACCGCGATTTCGGTATATTCACCGAATCCTATGGAGGCCATTACGGACCAGAGTTTGCTAGATATATCCTTGATCAGAACGCCGCAATTTTCCGAGGTGATATTGACGCTAAAACCATCCGCTTAGTAGCATTAGGCGTTAGCAATGGGTGGTTCGACGCCACCATACAGGAAAAGGCTAATATCGAATACGTGTATAATAATTCGTACAGACAACTCATTAATGAATCATTCTATGGGGAGCTTCTAACGCGGTACGACACGAAGTGCAAAGCTGCACTTGATCGGTGTACGAGTGTTGGCACGACCGAGGCTTGTTATGCTGCATGGCAGTCATATATGAATGAGATTGAATACCCAATAATTGGCGTGCTAAACCAAGATTATCCTGGTTTCTATCTCGGGGATATTCGTGATCCGTCATTGCGAGCTCCTACGACGCATGTTGAATATTTACGAAGACTTGACGTACAAGAAGCCCTTGGGGTGAGAGTGAATTTCTCGGAAACGGCCGGAGCCGCGGGCTTCATCTATTCGGGTGACGGTATGCCCTGCTTACACTTACATACCTGGGTATATTACCTGAGGAGCTAATAGGAATGTTAGATCCACGTTCATTTATAAGCCAGCTCTCGGCGGTCGTACAGGCGGGCGTTAGGGTTTTGATTTGGACCGGCGACGCCGACTATGTCTCCAACTGGCTCGGGACTCTAAAAGTGGCAAATACGATTGAATGGTCAGGAAAGGAAAGGTTCTCGATCCAAGACATGACGCCATACACCTTCCGGGGCACACAAAAAGGAACATTCAAAGCCCTCGATAATCTGACCTTCATGCGCATTTTTGAAGCAGGACATAATGTGCCATTCTACCGTATGTTCAATGTCAGCCAGAAACGACCTTGGTTGGAAATAGCTAACTTCTATATAGAACCGGAAGCCTCGTTACAGATATTTGAGCAAACTATGAAGACAGGTGGAATAGTTCCTACGTAGAGCTCCAAATATCCTAGTCTGTTAAATAGGCGCATTACCACGAGACTAATACCATACCTAGCCTATTACCGGTGGCCGATTCCTACTTAGATATCACCGTAGGTCTTGCCTAAACCCCGTTGGTTGCCTTCATGATAATAGTGTCACCACATCATTGGGTCGGAGTAGACTAGCTTTGGCAGTGTCATCTAGTCTTAGGAAATCCCGCTCTAGGGGTGTGGCCATTAGCACGGCCTGCATATCTAGGTTTCAGCGGACATCAGCGCTGCTGCCTTGCGACAGTTTATGTTATACAATACCCATAATACTGAAGATAACTATAAAAGCATGAAAGTCATATGTTATCTAACGGTTAGCTTGTTACCATCTATCTAGTCATTAACCTTCCTCCCACTTATTACTCTTTTTTTTTCAACCCTGTTCGTACAAGCAGCATCTATAAGATGGATGACAGTAGTTCCGTCGCTAATTTCAAGGAAGCCAGTCACTCTAACAAGATGTCTCGGCCAGGAGAGGATTATAACATCGAGAAACCCAAAGCTCTCGTCACAAAGGCAACAATTTATGGTGATGTAACCGCGGGGATTACTGAAGACGATATTCCGGATATTTCTTATGTGCTCCAATACAAAGGGGCATGATGGTAAGTCGGTTAATCGTAGGTTGCTCCATATCATAAAACCAAAACCAAATATTAATAAAACCCGACAGAGAATAAGCCATCAAAAACCTAAGCGTCATCCCAGCTCTCTTCTTCCAGGACGAAAACAGCAATACCACCTCCAGGAACTTTTTGCCAAGCAAGTGCAACTTGGGAAAAAAGTCTGGGAGCTTTCCAAAGGGCCGAACCATATTTTTTACAATGGACTTTTAGTCGACAAAGAGTCTGACTGTGATCGGGACTACCCAGGGGTCACTGGCTACCTAGAAGGCCACGCCATCGTTGGCAGCGCCGGGTATTCATTGTATGTCTTTGACCACCCAGGCAATACCGGTCGACATCCAACAAACTCTCCTCGCTCCCAGGTGTACCCGTAGCGCTTATACTAGAGAAAATTCACATGAGGTATTGAGTTCATTTACTGCATTCCAAGACCTCGACCCAACTAGTACCCACAGTCAGGTCAGTCCATGGCCAAAGGACTTCGTCAAGAATAAGAGCCAAGGCCGTATGTTCCTTCTCCACGGACCTTCAGGAGCAGGCAAGACTTACACGGCTGAATGCGTCGCAGATCCCACCCGCCGTCCCCTCATACCACTTACGAGTGGTGACCTCAATACACTAACCTGGGAGCACCACGACAATTTAACACGAGGCCTCAGCCCCATTAAATTTCTGAGTGATCGGTTTCGGAGTGGGCGGTAATCCCGTACCAGAGAAGAGTGACTTATAGTTTTCCGTAGCTTACAACCTACGAGACAGAGACCTCTTCATTCCTCAAGTCTTGAACTTGCTCGCTGCCCAATATAATGATGAATATCCCGTAGTAACCCGTAGCATTCATATTCGTATCTTGGATCAACCACTGTGCGTATTTACGATAGTTATGTGCCCTCGTTGAGGATGGCTAGGGGTCAACTAGCGGGCAGTGAACAACAAATGAGTGCTCTTCAGCAACCAAAGTAGGCCTTCATATGAAGAAATCGTCGCCCATGAGAAAATCACATGTGATACAACGCGAAATATCATTTCTAAATAAATATTGGCTATCTTGATTGATCCTGACCATAGCCCAAAGGATTTATAAAACGAAACGAACGGACTTGTACTTCCAACCGTGGGGAATTAACACCATTTCCACTATGTAATCTTTACTGATAGGTATTCTTCTCTCACATGGCCATACCCGGAAGGTGGTCGAGCCCTATAACCTGTAAGTATCTTGGCATTAAAAATGAGATGACTTAAAACTTACATCCATCGGTTTCCTCACCAACCATGTCAGGGACAGTGCACTGGTTGGCCACAGCCATAGTCTGCTTCGTAATGGAACCGCAGCCATCGTAGAAGCATTCGGATTTGTTCATGGCACGCTGCAACGAATCTCCCTTCCAGCCGAACATGTAGTCAGCGTGGGTGCCATACCCGCTAGATCCCTGGAAACTCCAGACAAATGGGTTAGGAGTTCCTGAGGGCCACATGCTGTTGAACTTGGTAGTATCCCAGACGGTCTCATAAGTCACCTTTGGTTCAAGATTAGCTTTAACTTCAAATCACATTCCAAGGAGCTGGATATGTTACCTGAGGCATGCGGATAGGGTGGGATGCAGGGCATGCCGGGGCGTTGGTGAAGCCGTCCCTGGTGATGGTGTTGTACATGTGAGACTGGTGGTCGGGACTGTCAAGGTTCTTGCCATCCCAACATCTAATTATTGGTTATTACAAGTACCTGTTTTAGAATAGTGGTTTACTAACGCTGGGAAGTGGTGAACAGCGAAGATACCGCCCGGGCAGGGCCGATCGGGGAAGTCCACCATCTCGGGACCACGGTTGAGGGTAGTCTGTAGGCAGTTGTATCGCAGACCAATGTGGCCCTTGGCCTTGTCAAGGGTGTCGGTTGTCGGGCTGCCAACCGTCATGCGGAAACCCTATAAAGTATCAAAATCCCGAGCTATGATTTAAATTGTAATGGAGCTTACAGGCTTGAAAGCGGTGATGGGCTGGTTCCTCAAGTTGTCGGTGGAGAAGTCGTACTGTGTGTAATAGATGGTCATACCACCCTTGGTACCAGGTGCCAGAGCAGCGTTGTTCGTCACCGGAACCCGGTGGTAGCTGCCGTTCGTCGGGTGCTTGAAGTACAATACGGCAGTCCAGTAGTTGGAGAAGTCCTCGGACATCTCACAGGTAGTGCACGTGGCCCTCGCGCCAACGTCGCCAGTCATGGAAGCGTTAAAAGCATTTCCACCAACGATATGGTGAAGATGCGCCGAAGGGTTGCTGCCGGGCTCGACAACGGGGTCAAGACGTTGGATGGTCAAGGACGAGCACCCGAAACGCAACCCAGCGTGAACTGGTGCAGCGAGCGCTAGTGCGAATGATAGCGACTTCATCTCGGCGACGGATTTGTCTCGGCAGCAGAAACGCGCAGAAGTAGGCGAACCGAGCGAAATAGGTCTCGCAGCCCGGAGCCCGGGTAGCTCTTATAAGTACGGCTCTATCCTCGCAGAGGTGTGAGGTTTCACGTGTAGCCACTTATCCCTCTGCCCGCCCAGCCTGACTAGGAGCAATATATCCTTATACATACCGCATGTCGCGGTAGTTGAAAGTCGACACGGAAAAGGAGTCAAACTAGTACAGATCATCCCCACGGGGGAACCAAGTCCTATCCGCATTACTATAATTATTTTGCCGGTGACATGGGTATCTAATTTGCACGTAGAATAAGTGGCAAGTAAGATTCCTTCTTGATCCGGCAAATATACCAGGTGGGTTCTAGGTCACCGGTAAAAGTCCTTTTCACATAATGCTCAACCAGTCCCTGCGTGTAGGCGAGCACAGCTGCCGCCAAAGCTTAAATTGCTTTACATCACACTGCATCTCACAGATTATAAACTACACCGCGAATCACAGGAGAAGACGTACAGTAAGATTTATGAGTTGAGGGCATGAACATTGGTCAGCGAGATAAGGTTAGGAAGTTCATGACGCGCTCTACGTGGGTTAACCTAGTAGCAAGCGACAAAAGTATTCCAAATACGAAGAGGCGAGAGAGCAAAATTTATGGAAAGGAGATGATAGGTAGAGTAAGTACAGGCGGAAAATATTTGCAAAATAATAATAAAAACTCACCACCACGGTACTTCGTGCTACGGCGATGATACTTGACGATTGGAGTTCAACGAGGACGGCGTGCGTTGTAAATATACATAGTACCTAGCTAATTGTATTGCCTCGGTACCAGCTACAGTACTGAGATTGATGGCGAGTATAGTGGACGACCATATTGACAAGTCCGATTCAGAGTCGCTTTTGTTCGGCTCGAGATGGAAGACCTATATAGAGTGTAGGCCACCGAACGCTGTAATAGACACCCGACCATACGATGTAAACCCCGTAGTTGATTAACCAGAGATTCGTCGTTTATAGCATTATATCGATCAATAGCGAAGACCTTCGAAGATGTCAAATACGGCATGATAAGTTTCTTGATGAGTACAACCCGAGCTGCTTCCCCAAGCCAGTTCAACCTATCATGTATTATTTCTAACAGGCCGTGATTATAGAGGCAAGATCCGCCCAGGGGTTTGGGTTACTGGAGTATTGCAAGGTATAATATCAGAACGGGAAAAGCCCATGAGATAAGTACATTTCTAGGAAACTATGAGGTTATTAGGGTGTAGTATTTATGTAATGTTGTAATCTGTTGCAGTTGTACGGTTTTGTGATGGAATCTCATTGAATCCACCTTGCGGATCTGTGGGCACCCTAGCTAGACCCATTTAGGAATATTGAAGTGATTAACTTCCACACAGTGCAACTTAATATTTAGTTCAAAATATTCAAAATTGTAATTAACAATTCAAGGACCGGTAGCTCAGCGGTAGAGCGTGGGATTGCAGTTACTACAACAATCATCCTAAGGTCACGCGTTCGACCCGCGTTCGGTCCTTTGAAATGAAAATATTTTTTTAATGTTATGCCTTAAGTTTTCTTAAGGTTTTTTACCATAACGAAAATGTATAAGTAACGAAAAAATAGCACCTTATTTAACATAATAACCCCATATATTAACCTTATAATTTTTAAATCTTAAATAACCTTATATATTTAATTTTTTTAATTTTTATTAATTTTTCTTATTTTATTAAAATATTAAAATATTTTTTTAAATTGAAAAAATTTAGATTTTAAAGGTTTTATAAATTATTTATATTTTATTAACCAAATATATAAATTTTTTTTCTAATTGGCCAACCATGCTAGCCTCTTCTGATTAACTAACCTTATATTGCACCCAATTATATCCTAATTAATTAACCTTATATTTAACCATATATTAAATTAAAATAACGTAATTATATAATTAAAGCTACCTTTAAACAACCTCTTCTAAAGTCTTTATAGGCTTTTTCTAAATAGAAATAAGCCCTTAAGAATTATTTTTTATTTAATTAAACTAAATTTATTATAATTTTTTAAAAATTATTTTTATTAAATTTTATACAAATATATTAAACCAAAATAATATAATTATATAATAAAAACTACCTGTAATATATTCTAGGTAAATCGGGGTAGTAATAAATAAATAAATAAATAAATATAATAAAAACTATCTTATAAAATCCTTATTTAAAATTTACACACACTCTTTTAAATATAAATATATCTTCAACAATTATTTTCTTATTTGATTAATTTAAATTCATATAATTCTTTTAAATTTTTTTTATAAAATTTTATATAAATAATATATATTTTTTTATTTATAATTTTATTATATATATTATTATTATCAAAATAATATATATAATAATTTTTTTATATAATCATTTTATTATTTTTTTTAAAATATAATTATTTTATATCCTTAAATTTATATAATTTTTAATTTACTATAAATTAATTAAAATATAGGATATATCTTATAAGAATTATTAAAACTCTTATTTACTATAAAAAAAAGTGATGTTTTTATAATTAAAAAATTAATTTAATTAAATAAGAAAATAATTTCTAAAGACTTAAATATTAAATAAAAATTAGTATTTAAAATAATATATTCAAATAAAAGAATTATATATTATTATAAAAAGCTTTATGAAAAATAATATTAAAAAAATTTAACTTTTATAATAAAAAATTTAATTTAATTAAATAAAAATCAATTCTTAAAAACCTATATATTAAATAAAAACTTTAATAATTAAATATAAAATAATTATATTAAACTAATATAAAATAATTAAATAATAAATAATATCCTATAAAGACCCTATTAATTTCTTTAAAATTAAACCTTCCAGGTTTCTATAGTTCTTCTAGACATAAATAAGCCCTTAAAAGTTGTCTTTTTTGTCTAATCAGCTCAAAAAAATCATAGTCCTTCAAAAATCTTTTCTATAAAATTTTTATACAAAAATATACAATTTTAGTCCCTCCTTTAAAAATATCCTCCTAAAATACACTACCATTAATAAACAATTATTTATATTAATTTTTTTATTCAATTAATTTATTCCCTTTTTTAAAATATAAACACCTTATATCCTCTAACTTATACAACCTTTGGCTTATTATAAGTTAATTAAAGTATAAAATATATTTTACAAAAACTATTGAAACTCCTATTCATTATATTTTTAAAAAAATAAATTAATTAGATGTAAAAACAAATATATATAATTATTTATTAATAATAACACATTTTAAAAAAATATTTTTTAAATAAAGATTAAAATTATATATTTTTATACAAAAATTTTATAAAGAAATTAAATTATAAAACCTAATAAATTTTTATTAATTAAATAAAAAAAACAATTCTTAAAGGCCTATTTATATCCAAAAGAACTATAAAATTTTAAAGGATTTAGCTTTAAAGAAAAAATAAGATTTTTACAAAATAATATCTATAACCTAATTACTCTATACCAATTCACTACAATAAATTTAAATTAATTAGGTAAAAAAACAATTTTAAAAAACTTATTTATATTTTAAAAAACCTATAGAAATCTTAAAAGATTTAATTAATAAAATTTTATAAGGTAATTTTAATTATATAATTATATTATTTTAATTTAATATTTTATAAAAATTATTAAAATTTTTATTTATATTTAAAGATTTTTTATAAAACTTTTAAAATAAATTATTCCTTAAAAATTAATAGGTTTTTATAAAACAATTTTAATTATATTAAATAAAAATTTTAATAACTTTTATAAAATATACCCTACACTTTAATTACTTTATAACAAATTAAAGGTTATATAAAAAAAAATGTAAGGTAATTATTTTAAAAAAGAAAATAAAATGATTGTATAAAGGAATTATTATATATAATTATTTGTTAATGGTAGTATATTATAAGAAAATATATTTAAAAGAAAATTAAAGAAATATATATTATTATATAAAGTTCTTATAAAAATGGATTTTAAAGGATTGTATTAAATTTAAATTAATTAAATAAAAAAGATAATTCTTAAAGATCTATTTATATTTAAAAGAATTATGGAAACTTAAATAATTTGGTTCTAAAGAAATTAATAGGGTCTCTGTAAGGTAATATTTATTACCTAATTATTATATATTAATTCAATAATTTCTATAAACTTTTAATATATTATTTTAATTTAATATAATAAAATAATAATATATTAATTATTTATAAAAGATCTTATTTGAAAATTTAAGGATTATATTAGCCCTTGGGATGACTTCCAATTTTCTTTTAATTGATGGTATTATCCAGGATGAAATCCAATATGCCTTAAGTTTTCTTAAGGTTTTTTATTATAATAAAAATATATAGATAATTGTTGGTAGGTACATACATAAAATAAAAGCAAAATAACAATAAAACAAATAATAATAAGGGTAAGATTAATATATTAAAATTATTTAAAGAAAAAAATTATTTAAAAGAAATAAATAAAAAACCTATCGTTATATAATAATAAATACATAAATATTTCTTAAAGATCATATACTAAACCAAAAATATAAATTATATAACCACCATTTACTTTATTTTCTTTTTGTAACTATATTATAAATCTAACACCTAACTTTTATTTTACCTATCCCTCTAACCGCAAATCAATCTAATTATTCTCCACCAATATTTACATAACTTTATTTAAAAATATCTTCATTATAATATTTATAAAATTACATATACTATAGATCCACCAAATATCATTAATTTCCCAATTTTTATATAATTATTATAAAATTATTAAATTAATTATTAATCTTTTCTTATTAATATTGCCTATTTAAATAAAATATTAATATAAAAAAATAAATTAATATATAAAATTAATAAAACTTTAAATAATAAAAAATATTTTAAAATAATATTAATTATATAATAAATAATATATTTAATATTAAAATTTTGAACTATTTTATAAATTTTGCTAACAAATATACTTTAAATAATATATTTATATTTAATAAATAATTAATAAATAATATTATTAATAATTTAAATTTTATTATTTTAGTTGGTTAGTTTTTTATTATTTAATATAATAATATAATTAATTTATAAATTTAAATTTTTATTATTTATAAATAAATTGTTAATAAAGATATATAAATATAAATTTTAAGGATTTAAATTAATATAATTAAATTTTCATATTTAATTATCCATTTATTATTTAATTTAAATATTAAGGATTTTTATTTCTTTAAAACCTAATTCTAAATATTAAACCATTATTAAATAATTAAAAACCATTTTAAATTAATAAATAGAAGAAATATATATTTTTTATGTTTATTATTTAATGAACTTCTTAATTATATCTAATAATTTTATATTTAATTATTTAAATTTTTTAATTTATCCTTTTTATATAATAATTATACCATAACTCTCTTTATAAATAATAAAGCATAAATTATTAAAATTTTCAATTTTGGTATTTAGTATCTTCTAGGGATATACCTTAATCCCAACTTTGGTAAATACTTTATCTTCTATTATTAAAAATTTTATAATATTAATATTTAAAATATTATCTATTTAAAAATCTATGATTCTAAATAGGGTTATATTTATTATTAATAGATATAAATTGAATATTAATAGTTTTATATTAAATTCTTATTAATAATAATATGAATAAATTTTAAATTAATATATCTTTAATTTAATTAAATTATATAATAATTTAATAATATATAATAACATTTTTTAAAATATTTATTTTTTAATTTTATTAATAATTATATAAATATTATTCATTATATAAATATTTTAAATTAAATATATATTATAATAATATCTTTTATTATAATTTTTATACCTTAATATTAAAAAATTAGAATTAAAATTAAAATAAAATATTAATTTGTTTTTTAAATGGTAAAGGTATATATTATAATAAATTTTTTATTGGGGTTACCATAATTTTAAATAATAAATCTTAATTTTTTATAAAATATTAATATATTTTTTCTTTTTATTTTATGGATTATTTGTAATTTAAAAATTATTATTCCTTAATAAATTAATATATTATATATTTTGGATTATAAAATTCTTTTATTAAATAATATATTAAATTTTTTTATATTTAATATTTTATATGATTTTTTTATAATAATAATTTTTTTTATTATATATAATTAAAATATTAAAGTTAAATTATTTTATTTTTTATTATTAAAATATAGAATATTGATATGTAAAAGATTATTAATATATATAAGATCTTTTTCTGGGATTATTTTATAATTATTTAGATTAAATATGGATTTAAATAATTATATTTAAAATTTTTTAATAAATATTAAATTGTCTTTAAATTGAATATAAGGTTTGATATAGGAACTTTAAAATGTAAATATTTTTTTGGATATATTAAATATTATAATAACATCTTTATTAATAATTATAATAATTTTATAAAAGTTTTTTTATTTACTTTTTTTTTAATAAATAAGAATTTTATTATTAATAAGTAAAAATATAAGTAATATTTTTATAATATTAGGGTTATTATAAATATTGAATATATTTTAAATAAAATATTATAATTTAATTTTTTTAACCTTAATTATAATTTTTTATATTATTAGGGCATAATAAATTTAAGTAGATATAAATAATAAATCTATATTAATTTAAAGATAAATTCCAAAAATAAATAATATAAAAATTAATTTATTAAAATTAATTATATTATTAATTATTTTCATAATTATTTATAATTATAATATTTTTGAATTAAAATTTTGGAATTTATTTGTAATTATTTTATAAATTTAATAAATTAAATTGTAATACCTTTTTATTTTATTAATAAATTAATGTATTTTAATTAATATTTAATAATATGTGATTTTAATAATGTATATTTTATTTTAAAATTTTAAATTGTTAAAGTTTATTTTTATATTATAGGAAATAATATTTAAAGGATTAAAATAAATATTAAATTAATATTTTTTTAATATTTTTCATATTTTTTTAACCATA
>MU623478.1:38943-90485 GCA_025201765.1 Daldinia sp. FL1419 | reverse complement strand
TTTTTATATTTAATTTATTTTAATTATTTTATTTAATCATTTTAATTATTTAAATTATTTAAATAAAATTTAATTTTTTTTTCTATAATTAATATAAATCTTTATAAATTAATTTTAATTTTAATATATATATTTTTATATAATATATTAAAATTTATTAATATTTTTTTAAAAATTTAAAAAAATTGGAAAAATCCTGGATAAAATATTTTATTTAATATTTTAATAAAAAAACTAAATTAAGAAATATGGACCCTTACGGATCAATATTGGTTCCAATGCACGGATTTATATATAATATGTTGAAATTTATTTACTTTTTTTAAAAAAATAAAGAAAAAATCGGAAAAATCTCGGATGAGTTGATTTATTTAATATATTAATTAAAAATTTAAATTAAAAAATATGGGCCCTTACGGATCAATATTGGTTCCAATACACGCATTTATATATAATATATCCAAATTTATTAAACTTTTTTCAAAAAATCCAAAAAAAATCGGAAAAATCTCGGATTAACTTTATAATTATAATATATATTAATAAAATCTAATTACAAAATATGAACCTTTATGGATTAATATCTGTTCCGATGTACGGAATTATAATAATTATTAATTTTGATTTGATTCTTACATAACTTTTGTAATATTTATCTAAATTTAATATAAAATATACTATTATTTTAATTAAATTTTATTTAATTTAAATATAATTTTTTTATATTTAATTTTAATTTATTTTAATTTATTTTTTCAAATTTTATTTTTATTATTATTTTATTTAAATTATTTAATTTGTTGAAAAAAAAAATTTTTAGTTTTTTTAGTTTTTTTAGTTAGTTTAGTTACTAAAAACTAATACTAAAAATATTAAAAACTAATTAGTTTTTAGTTTTCTTAGTTTTTAGTATTTTAGTTTTTAGTTTTTAGTTTTTAGTTTTTAGTAACTAAGAAAAACTAATTAGTTACTAACTAATTTTGCAACCCTGACCACAATAGCCCGATTTTAGTAGCTACCTAACCTACTCAATTATAGGGCCATCATACATCAGGATTTATATTATCATTTAACCTCAAAACATTTCAATACCTTCTTACATTATCAACCCCTATCATATAAATCTGCTTCATTAACTCCTTATTAATATATTCTTTAATATTAACCTTTTCTTTTTTAAAATTTTGAAAATTGTTATATATATAATTTAATTTAAAATATTATTAATTATATATATTTTATATATCTACCCCTCTTTTAATTTTTATATTTAATCTTTATTAATTAAATCCTGTTTATATACTATAAATACCTATTAAATAGGCTTCTTAAATATTAATTTTTAAAAAATAAATATTTCATTATAATTTAATATATAAAACTTCTATTTTAAATGTTAATATTATTTCAAAATCTATATCTTAATAATAATAAATATTTTTCAATAATTGATATTAATTTTAAATATTTATTTAATTCCTATTCTTTTTATTTAAAAAACCCATCTCCTTCCTTTCTTCTTTTTTTTTTTAATTAAATACTATTCTTTTATTAAGTTCTTTTAAACCATATAACCATTTATATAACAACCTTTTAAAATAGGTTCTTCATAATATACTACTTTATTTCAATACTTAAGTATATTATATCAATACCATCTTTATCCCTTTCTATTTAAGTTAATACTTGAAGTTAAACTTTTATAAATTAAAGAATCCTATGCATAACTATGGTATTACTATTAAAATACCCTTAATAATATTTTATCTATAAAACATATATTAATAAATATATTTTTATTACTATCATATACATTTACCCATTTTACATTTTTCTTTTTGGATTTATTCTTCTATTATTCTTAATATATTTTAATATATATCTTCATCTTATATTATATTTCTAAATTATATATATTATACATTATTATTAATTATAAATCCAGGATAGACTAATCTACCTTATACCTACTTTTAACGCCCTTCCCTGTAACAATTTATTAAATAATTCTTAAACTACCTTTTTATCTTGAATTATAAAATTTAAGACATTAATAACCATGGCATCCATTAATATTATAATCATTTTTCTGGATATACAAAATTTACCTTTTATTATTTCCCTAAAGGTTAATTATTATTCAATTATAATACTTAATAATAATTAAATTAAATTAAAACACCATAATAAAAGATTTACCAAACATATTAAAAAAGATAATAATTGCAATAATAAAAACAAGTTAAAACTTTTTTATTAATAATGATTTTATTTTTTATAAAGGTAAAATTAATATAACATTATTATATTAAACATTTATAAAAAAATAAAATAATAAAAGATAAAAGATATATTTAATTTCTTTTATATTATTTATATTAATTAATATCCTTTATTTATTATTATAATATAGAAATTGAAATTAATAAAGAAAATATTTTTAATATATTTTATTTATTAAATAATTAAATAATTAATAATTAATATTATTTATTTCTAAAAATTATTTTTGGTATTTTATTTTCTTAGATTCTAATAATCATTTTTCTAGATTTAATTATTAATATATTTAATACCTCTTTTTCAATTTGGTAATAGTTAATAATAAAATTTTTGTTTATATTATTAAGGTTAGTGATATAGGTTGCCATATAGGATTTAATTATTTAATTTTTTATATATATATTAATATATAAATATAAAAATTTAAAAAAATATTTTTACCTAAATTAATATTTTATAAGATTTTAATTATATTAATCTTTTAAATATCTTTTATAAATTTATTACCATCTTACAAACCATCTATTTATCCAAATCTTATAAAACATTCTTTATAAAATAAAGAAAACAAAATATTTATATTTTATATTCTTACCCAATTCATCATTCATCCACCTTTTATTATACAATTATTTTTATTTAATTTATTTTTATTATTTTAATTTTATATCTTTATCATATTATCTTTACATTATATCAATTAATAAATTATTTTCTTCAAATTTATTTAACTTACCCAATATTATTAAACCTAATGTTAATATATTTAACAACACATTTAACAACAAATCTAATAACATATCCAACAACAAATCTAATAATAAATCTAGTAACGAATTTGATAACACATTAAATAATAAATTTAATAATCCATCTAACAACAAATCTAGCAACTTATCTAACAATAAATCTAATAACATAAAAATTAACCCTAATAATAATAATATAAATAATATATATTAAATATAATTTAATAATATAAATTCTTTATTAATTTATTAATAAAAGAATCCACAGACAAAGATTATATAATATCATTACCCCTTTCTAAAAATAAATTTCCATTAATAATATTCTCCTTTCATAATATCACTATAAACACCAAACCTTATAATAATCATCTTTTTAAGAAAATCTATATTTATTATTTATATTATATAAAGAAAAATTATTATAATTATTTTCTTAAATTTATTATAAATAATAAAAATATATAATATATTATAATATATTATATTTTTTATATATTAATTAATAATGCTATATAATCTAATAAAAATAAAGATTTTTTAAAAAAAATATTACCCTTCCTTTCTAAAAATCCAAAAATTTAAAATTATTTATAAATTCTTCTTAATAATTTATTATTATCTAAAAACTATTTCTTTATTATTCCCAACAAATATAATCATTTATCATACAGTATTTATTAGATTATAATTCCTATTTTTAATAATTGATTATTTTTTAAAAAGATTCTAAAACCCTAAAAAGATATTAAAATTCCTTTTAATCCTAATGTTATTATAGTAGAAAGTGAATTGCATATTAAATCTTATTATTTATTTAGTTATTTACCCAAAATCAATTTAACCTATATTATTCTTAAATAAAAAACCACCTAAGCCAAATACAATCACATTTATTATTTTATTACTAATTTACATATATAAATATTAGAAAATTAAAAAAATAAAATCCTATTATATAAAAACCTTTATTTTATTTGGGATTATAATTTCTTAAATTTTATACTTAAATTTATTATTATTGATTTTATCAAAAAATATAAATTTTATATTTATATAAATTATTTTATTAAAAATATTGGTAAAAGCTTTTAAAATATTTATAAATATTAAAATATAATTATTAATAAGTTATACAGTATATTAATTAAATATTTATTTATTTAATTTGCGTAATCTATTTTTTGTACCAATATAATGCCTTTTTTTAAAATATAATTGGTATACAAAGTATCCAAATTTATTCGTATAGGTGGTACACCCTTCAACAATAAATAAAAGGAAGAAATCCTATTTAATTTAAATATATTTTCCTTAAGATTAAGATTCTTGCGCCATTATTCGACTTTTTTTTAAAAAGGTTAGAAGAGGGATATTAATTAAATTTCAAAAAATATTAAATATAATATAAATTTATTTTCTTATTTTATTTTTATTAATAAGGATTTGTTTTTATTAAATTCTTTATTTTTATATAATTTAAATAATAATAATAATTCTAAAATCTATTATGATCTTCTTTTATTATATAAGTAATTGGTTTTATTACTTATTTTAAATTGTTTAAGCCTTATTCTGCCCTTTGCAAATAATATTATTATTTAAATTGTGGATAGTATTTTTGATGAAGATAGTAATAATAAGTGTTAGTGTATATTTATATTTAATAATTCTATTATAAATAAAAATATAATTTTTATATCTATTATTTTATAATTTTTTGTAAATGTAGATTATAATAATTTTTTTGAGTTTTATATTTATTTTTAATTATTTAAAAAGGGTTGTAATATGAATAAAGGTTAAAAATTTTTCGAAATTAAATATAATTAGGTTTTTATATTAATGAAATATTATTAGGTATAAAATCCCAACCTTATATAACGTAAATATAAGGGAGTATTGTATTAATGTTTATCTTTTATGAATGCAAAATTCTAACATAAGGATAAATAAATATTAATAAATATATATATGGATTTTTAATTTATTTATATTAAAATCATAATATTGGATATGAGTAGGAATTTTTAAATTTATAATATTATTTTTTTTTTTTGATATGTTTTTTCTTTTTTTTTCTTTTATTTTTAATATAGGTTATTTAATTAGATTTAGGATTTAAAGGGATATAATTTCTTTTATATTATTATATATATGGAAGTATTAAATGATATATTTTTTAAAATTATGATATTCTTTAATAATAAATATATTATTTTTTTTTTTAATATTATATTTTTAAATGTTTTTTAATATTATATGAAAGGTTTTATAGTTTTTTCCACTAGTATATTTAGTTGATGTATGCCTTAATCTATTTTAAATAATAATTTTAATTTATATTAGTAATCCTTATTTATAGGTGATAATAGATGTAGGTTTTAAAAATTAATAGTTTTTAATAATTGAATGTATGTAGTTATAAAATCTACTTTTTTTATATTAAAATGATATGATATTAAGCTTAAATATGTTTTTTAAATTATTTACCTTTGTGATTTAAATTTGATAATAGTAAATGTGGGTATTAATACAAAATCTTTACGTTTAAATAAATAAATTTAATTTATATTAATTAATTTTGAAAATAAAGGTAATATCCTTTATTTTAATTTATTAAATTATATTGTGTTTGTTGTTGGTGATGATATTAAAAATATTTTTGGTGGTTGTGTTATTAATAAGAAATTCAATACAATCTTATAAATAAACGTTTTTGAATTTGGGATGAAACCTTTGCAAAGGTATTTGGCATTATTTATTATTTTTAATACTTAATAAATATTTTTTGTTACAAAAACTAGTATATTTTTTGTAAAAACCATGTAAATTAAGATTTTTAAAGTTAAAATATTTATTATTTTAAATATAATTATTAGGTTTTCCCTTTAATTTAAATGATTTATTTGGTGGTTTAATAAAAAAAAATATATAATTTAACTTTTTTTCCTAATAAATATTAATATAATTTAAAAATTCATTATATATTATATTAAATTTAAAAATATTATAACCTTTGTGCATTTATTTAAATTAATGTTTTTTAGGATGACTATTTTTTTATTTAATATATCTACATCATTTAACATTTATATTCCATTATAAAATCTATTTAATATAACCCTAAAATTAAGATTACTATTCCTTATTTATTAATTTAAAAAATTAATATTTATAAATTTTTCCCATAACAAATAACCAAAATATTAATTATTATTTTTCTTTATTTTGTAAAATTAACCCATCCTTTCCAATTTTCCTGTATTTATCAATCAACCAAAAAAAAGAAAAATTATTCTTATAATAGGTTAAAATTAATAAAAATCCCTATATAATATAATAATTAACAATCTTCCAAAATCCACATCAAATTACCCTCAGATTTATTGGAATTTTTTATTAATTATATAAAAATTGTATCCTAATAGTATATTATATTTATTAATAATTAATATATTAATATCTTTCTAAATTCTTTTTTATCTTAATACCATATTAAATTTGGAAAGAAGATTTATAATTAAATATATAATAATATTATTAATATTTATTATTACATTATTGGATATAATTATTATTTTAATTTATTATTATTCATTTTTTATTATAAATATTTTAATAATAATCTTAACAATTATATTTTTACTTATACCTCTTTCTCTTCCAAAATAATGAAAGAATTGAGGTTCATATAAATTACTATTATCCATATCCAATATATTATAGGATAATTATTGTTGTATTTTATGTATAATTAAAATATCCATTTTTTTTATAATAAATAATAATAATACATTTTATTTAAAATTAAATAAATTTTTATATGATAAGAATTAATTTATGTTTGTTTAATTTTTTTCCTGGAAGAGTTCAATGGTAAATATTATTAATTAAACTTTCCATAATATACATTATTATGGTATTAATAATGTATATTGTACGGAATCCTTATTTATACCAAATATCTTTATATTATTGGTAAATTTTTTTAATAGGTTTTTTTTATTTATAATTCCCACAATTTTATTTAATTTCTTTATATTTATGGTAATTAAATTACTTATTTATATTTTAATATATTTTATTATAACCTAATTTATATTAAAATGTAGAAATTGAAATATAAAGTTTTTTTAAATTATTTATTTAAGTAAAATCTTATAGGTATTTAATTTTGAAATATTTAAAAATTTTATAAATTTTTTTATATTATTTTTTAACATTAAATTCATAATATGCATTATAGATTTTTTAAATATTAGTACCTTTTTTAATTATATTTTTTGCAAATATTAGAAAATTTCTTTAAAAAAATATTTAATTATTTTAAATTTTTTTTATTATTTAAGAAAATTATTGGATTCCTTAACCTCATATTTATTTATATTTTTATAATTTTTATTATATTTTTATAATATAATATTTTTATTAAAATGGATTTTATAGATTTTTTAATTTTTAATTATATTATTGAACAGGAGCTCTAATAGCTCCTGTAGGATATGCCCTATATTTCAATTAACCCATAGTAAGCCAGAGGTTATATAAACTCAAAGATATAAGGTAACTATATTTTGAGGAGTATAATAGGATGATTAAGTAAAAAAACTACTATAAGTGATTGTTTGGTAATGGTAGCGCGTATGATGAGGTTATAAGTCTAAAGAATGTATATTATTTATATGAAGCTTTATGGAGATGATTTTTAAAGAACTATTTATGATTTGAATTGATTAGGCAAGAAAACAATTTTTAAAGATTTATTTATATCCAAAAGAATTGTAAACCTTAGAAGGGGGGGGTTAATAAGGTCCTTCAGGGTAGTTTTTATTACCTAATCACATTACCCTAGTTCAAAACTCCCCAAAATTAACGATGTTGAACCTTCAACGAGTCAATCTCAACAAGAAGAACTAAAAAAACTGTATAACTAAATTATAACCAAATTGATTAAACACCATATAAACCAAAAGGAAAAAAAAAAAGAAAATCCAAGCTTCCCAAATCTCTTAATTGTAATTTTGCTTCAAGCGTTTTGCGGTTTTATTTAATGCTCTCTAGTCTCGTTCATAAGCTTATTGAGCTGATCGATCCTCATCTAACTATATATACTTAAAAGCTTACTCAAATATTTCCTATTCTGGCCAATTTAACGATATGTTCAGTTGCAGCTTAATAATTAATTTTACTGATATTTTTTCAGGCCATATGTATAAATTGGGTTCTTATCTTTTGAAATAAGTAACTTGCCATAATCCATATATCATACAATTATTTAATTATAAACCTTTTAAAATATTATTTTGAATTGACTTTAACATATGTTTATTGTTTTACTTCATACTATATATCCTAATTAGCTTGTTTTTAGGTAAATTAATAGTTTTGTTAACTTTTGGCATTATTTTTTGGGATATTTATTTTGGTAATAAATTTTCACTTTTAATTGTTTTAGAAATTTTGTTAGTTATTAATATTAATATTGGGTTGCTAATTATTTAAATTATTGTTAATTTGGCTAATAACCTTATATAATTATTAAACTTTTTATAATAGTTACCATTTTTAATTGTAATAATTAGTTCTTGCGGTCTATATTTAATTATATATAATGTGTAAGCATACCAAAATTTATAAATCCAGCTATTTCTCTAAATGATTAAAGGTAAGTTATGTAGTTCCTCAGGAATAAGCTTTCCTAACTTTTGAAGTGCTGTTGTTATCTGTTTTTTGATACAATTGGCTTGTTGTTCTAATCCCTAATAAATTGAATTGAAAATGCCTTAAGTTTTCTTAAGGTTTTTTGTTGTAATGAAATTGTATGGGTAATGAAAAATTGGCATTTTATTTAGTATGATAATCTTATATATTAACTTTATAATTTTTAAATTTTGAATAATATTGTAAATTTATTTTTTTTATATTTTATTATTTTTCTTTATATTTTTTAGTATATTAAAATATTTTTTAAAATTAAAAAAGTTTTGGTTTTGAGGGTTTTATAAATTCTTTAAGTTTTATAAGCTAAATATATGAGCCTTTTTCTGATTGGCTAACCTTGCCAGCCTTTTTTGATTGGCTAGCCTTGTGCCTAGCCATATTTTAATTAATTAGTCTTATGTTTAGTTATATATTAAATTAAAATAATGTAATTATATAATTGAAATTATTTTTAACTTCTATGAAATAATTTTTTTATAGGTTTTTTCTGGATATAAATAGGCTTTTAAGAGTTATTTCTTATTTGATCAATATATTGTCACTTTATGAAACACCTTTACCAACCCCCCTAATACCTCTATCAGCACCCTTTATAAATATTATACAACAAAACCCTCCTACTGTTAAATCACTTAATATAAATTAAAAAATACTATTTATCTAATTAATTAACCTAAAGTTTATAGAGAAAATATTGTATAGAAAGTAGGTACCAATTAAATAGGTTAATAATTATTCATTAACCCAATTTTAAAAAATTATTAAAATATAGGCCTAAAATAAAATATATATTAGAAATTATTACTATGTATACAATCATATAAAAGGAACATTTATTTTATTATAATAATGATAGTTATGGTTCTGGTTAGGAATATATATTAAACTAACTAAAATTTTATTATTATTATTAAATATTTAGGTTTTTTTTTATTTTATTTTTAAATTTTATATATATAAAGATTAATTAATAATTAAATTATTACATTTGTCATACAATAATATTTTAATATTATTACCTTTTTTTTTATGTTTAAGCTGAAAGTATTTTTTTTGTTAGTTTCTAACCATTATATTTGTTAATAATTGGGGAGCTTTTTTTAGTTATATTTTTACAAATAGTTGGCATACAATTAGCTTAAGTACGAAGGAATTTAAACTTTGGAGTTTGAAGGTTGCACTTAATTATAATATATAGGTAGTTATTATAGTTATCCTTGCCAGGAAGAGTATAATAATTAAAGAATGGTTATATGTTAACATAAGTCTTAGAATTAAATAATTGGAAGTGTTTTTTGTAGAATTTGTAAGGAACCTTATTTGAAAAGTCAAATGCTTGAGCCATTAAGCCTCTTATACGATGAGAATTGGTTAAGATTTTGGTTATGTATTTATTAACAAGATTATTTTTATGAATATTGATATATAAAGTAGGTGATATGTGTTTAGATGATTGTGATAGAGCAATATTATGATAGTGAGGACAATAAGGATTATTCTTTTAAAAGTTGGTATTAATAATTTTTTAACAAATATATTAATTAAATCTAATACCATCTAAGATTTTAAATTTTATTATATCAAGTATTTAAATGTATTGATTAACTAGGATTTATTTAGAATGTTTCGAAAAAATTACTTATAAAATAATAAAAATTAAAGAGAGGATCATTAATATAAATAATTGATTTTTAATATTTCTTTAATTTATCTATATTATCAACTTAATTAAATTGTATTGTAAGAGTATAATTAAATAATAGAATAATAATAAAAATAAATTAATTGTTTAAATTATTGTTATTATTATTATTTAGAATATTAGTTATTAAAAATATTATTGATGTGAAACTATTATTTGGAGAGTTTGTATTAATAGGCTTAAATTAAGAAAATATTTTTTAAGTTTATTAAATAATATTTAATTAAATGTAACAAAGTATTTTAGGTTAAATAAATTAAAAGAATAAAGAATTAAATTTTGAAGGGAGAAAAAGGGGGGAAAAAAAAGAAGAAGGAAGAAGTTTATAATATTAATCTATAATATTAAGATAAAAGATATTATTTATAATTAATATAATTAAATTGTTGAAGAACGTTGTTTAGTGTTTATGTATAAGTTTAAAGTATATATATTATATTAAAGTTATAATTATAATTAATAAGTATTTATTGATTTAGGAAGTAACAATTATAAATTGGAGTATAAAATATTATTAATTCTCTTTTTTTTTTGTAACATTTTTTCTTTTATAATATTATTTTTTATTTTATAAGTTTATATTTTATTTAATTAAATTAGTGTTATTTATATAGTATGTATTTTATATTAATATTATTATTAATTATTAATTATTGTTAATAATATTAAATTAAAAATATAATTAATTTATTAATTTTAGTTATTTAAAGTGAAGTAATTAGGTTATTGTAAATATTGATAGAGATTATTTATTTAATTAAATATAGTAAATTAATTAAATATAAAAATTCATCTCTTTGATTAAATATAACCATCAAGGAGATTAGAGGCCTTATACTTACATTTAATCATTTAATTAAGAATGCAATAATACTACCAAAAATTAATATAAGTTATTGGCGTAATAATTTATTATTAACGTTAATCCAAATCTTACAATTGTACATTAAAAAATAATAATTAAATAATTTGTATATAATGGTTTTTTGGGAATTAGTTACATATGATATATTTGATTAGGGAATTATCTACAAGAAAGAATTAATATGGACCTTAAGTTACAATTTTAAGGGAGGTTTTAATTCAACCATTATTAAAACTATACAATAAAATATCCAAATTTTATTCTTGTTAGTATATATAAACCTATTTAATTTAACGTATATATGGTTAACAAAAATATATAATTATAATTATTTTCTTTTTACAATTTATATATTAAAAAAATATTATTTATAAATAATTAATTTAATTTGTAAATAATTAGATTAGAAAGCCAATCATATCAAAGAATAAATAATAATAGTATTTCAAAAATTAAGAAAGCCTATTCTTAAGGAACTACACATGGTACCTTTAATTATTTAAAAAAATAGTTGGTTTTATAAATTTTAGTATGCTTACACACTACACATGATCAAGCGCAGGCCACAAGAGCTACTATCCACAATTAAAAAAAATGGTAACCATTATAAAATATTTAATAATTATATGAAATCACTAACAGGACTAACAGGAATTAAAATGATCAGCAACCTAGCACCAGTACCAATAACTATCAAAACCTCTAAGACAATTAAAAGTATAAACCTACCATCAAAGGAAGTACCTTAAAAGAAAATACTTAAAATTAATAAAATTATTAATCTACCTAAACATAAGCCAATTAGGATGTATACTTTAAAACAAAACCACAAATATATACTAAAACTTATTCCGAACGAGAATAATACCCCTAAAAATTTATAATTAGATAATTGTATAACTTATAGACCATGGCGCATTACTTATTTCAAAAAAAAGGGTCCTAATTTATATATATGGTTTAGAAAGATGTTAGCAGAATTAATAATTAAACCATAACTAAGCATATTATTAGAATGGTTAAAATAAAAAGTTTTTAAATAAGTTTTTGAGTGTATAAAACTTAATAATAACAATCAATTAATTTGTTAAACATACAATTGAAATCAGAAAGTGTTAAATAGAAATAAGAAGCGTTTAAAGGTTTAAGAATAAGAACCCAACAATTAAAAGACTTAAGGAATTAAGATTTTTCTTTTAATTTATATAAAATTTAATTAATTTCTTTAAAATAATATAATTATGTAATTAAAGTTATAAAATTTTATTAGCCTTTATGGAACCAACCTTTTTAAAATCTCCATAAATTTTATTAAATATAAATAGGTTTTTGAAAGTTATTTTTCTTATCTAATCAGTTTAAGGTTATTATAGTCTTTTAAAAGTTACCTTTATAAAGTTTTTGTATAATAATATATAATTTTAATCTTTTTTTTAAATATATTATTTTATAATGTATTATTATTGGTAAATAATTATATATAATAATTCTTCTACCCAATTATTTTATTATATTTTTTAGGATATAATTACCTTATATCCTTAAGTTTATATAACCTTTAACATATTATAAAGTTTTTATTTAATATAAATAATTAATAAAATTTTAATAAAATATTATAAATTTATAATTAAATCTATTTTTTTTAATTAATTTATTTTAACTAATTATAAAATTATTATTATTAAATAAAAGTTTTAATAGTTTTTGCAAGATATGCCCTACATTTTTATTGTATAAAGTTTTATAGAAAAATAATAATTTTATATTTAAGAATTTAAGTTAATTAAATAAGAAAATAATTTTTGAGGGTTTATTTATATTTAATAAAATTTGTAGAAACTTAAAAAGGTTAGTTTTAAAGAGGTTAATTAGGGTTTTTGCAGGGTAATATTAAATAAGAACTTTAATAATTTCTGCAGAATATGCTTTGCATTTTAATTAACCTATAGTAACCAAAAGTTGAATAAGTTCGAGGATACAGGGTTACTATATCTTAAAGAAAATAAAACAATTGGATGGAGAAGCAGATATATGTAATTACTTACAAATAATAGCGTATTCTAAGAGGATATCTTTAAAGGAGGAGATTGAAATTGTATATTTTTATACGAAAACTTTATAAAGAAATTGATCTTTAGAATCTTATGAGCCTCTTCTGATTAGATAAGAAAGACAATTTTTGAGGGCCTATTTAAAAGAGTTGTGGAGATTTGGAAAGTCTAACTCTAAAGAAGTTAATAGGGTTTTTACAGGGTAATATCTATTATTTAATCGCTTTATACTAATTTAATATCTATTATTTAATTATATTATTTTAGTTTAATATAATATTTATTAATTATTTTACTAATTTTTTATAATAATTTCTAAAAAGTTTTAATATAATAATATAATTTTATTTTAATAAAAGATCTTATTTGAAAATTTAAGGATTGTGTTAGTCTTTAGGATGACCTCCAGTTTATAAATAATATTTTTTTAAGGTATAAATTGCAAGAAAAAAATGATTTTAATTATGAGTTTTTATTGGTTGTATATATTTTGGATCAAATAAATTTGTATACGCTAATAAAAATAATATTTGAGTATTTTATTGTATAACTTTTAAAATGGTTAAATTGAAATTTCTTTTAGAATTATAACTTAAAGTCTATGTTAATTCCTTCTTGTAAAATATTCTCTGATCAAGTGTATTACATATAGTTAGTTCTTAAAAAGCCATAATATGTAAATTATTAAATTATTATTTTTTAACGTACAATTGTAGGGCTTATATTAATATTAATAATAAGTTATTGTATTAATAATTCATTTTAATCTTTAATAATATTGTAATATTTTCAATTAATTGATTAAATGTTAGTGTAAGGCCTTTAATTTTTTTAATATTTATGTTTAATTAAGGAAATAAGTTTTTATAATTAATTAATTTATTATATTTAATTGGATAAATAATATTTATAAAGGTTTATAATAATTTAATCACCTTATTATAAATACTTAAAATTGATAAATTGGTTATATTGTTAATTAAATAATTTAATGATAATTTAATAATATTTTAATATTATAAGATATTATTAAATTGATAAGTTATGATTGGTAATAATATTGGTATCAAATGTGTGTTGTATGAATTGTTTTGGCCTAATCAGGTAGAATATAACCTTAAATAAGTGAAAATTGTGCTGTAAAGAAGAAGAAGTGAAAAAATACTAACAGTAGAAAGATAGCAATTAATACTATTTTATATTTTAAGTTATAATTGTTATTATTCAAATCAATAAATACTTATTAATTACAATTGTAACTTTCATATAATATGTATATTTAAATTTATATGTGAACATTAAGCAACATTCTTCAATAATTTAATCATATTGATTATAAATAGCATTTCTTATCTTAATACACCATGGTTTAATACTATGGCTTTTATCCTTTTTCTTTTTCTCTTTTTCCCTCCCTCTTCTCCCTGTAATTTATTCTTTAACCTTTCAATTTATTTATTCCAAAATGTTTCATTGCACCTAATCAAATATTAATTAACAAACTTACAAAATATTTTTTCAATTCAAACCAATAAATACAAACTCTTCAAATAATAGCTTTTTATTAATATTATCATTAACAACTAATATTTTAAACAATAATAATAATAATAACAATAACTTAAATAATTAATTTATTATTATTCCTGTTGTTTTGTTATTTGACCATACTCTTACAATATAATTCAATCAAATTAATAATATTAACAAACTTAAGAAGTACTGGAAATCAATCACTCATATTGGTAGTCCTCTCCTCGATTTCCATCACCTTATAAATCTTTTCAAAACATCCTAAATACACCCTAACTAATCAAAACATCTAAATACTCAATCTAATAAAATTCAAGGTCCTTGGCAACATTACAACTAATCGCTATATCCAATAAAAAATCACTAATATCAATTTTTAGAAGAACAATCCTTATCATCCTCATTATTGCAATATAATTCTAACACAATCATTAATTAAATAACCTATTATACATATCAATATCCGTAAAAGTAATCCTATTAACAAATACATAACTAAGATTTTAACCAATTCTTATCACATAAGAGGTCTAATAGTTCAGGCATTTGGCTATCCGAATAAGGTTCCTTACAAACTCTATAAAAAACACTTCCAATTATCTAATTCTAAAACCTATACTAATATATGGCCGTTTTTTAATTACTATACTCTTTTTAATAAAAACAACTATAATAATTATCTATATATCATAAAAAAATACAATCTTTAAACTTTAAAGTTTAAATTCCTTTACGCACAAGCTGATTGTTTCCCTCCCCTTCGCAAGGATATAACTAAAAAAAACTCCCCAACTATAAGCAAATATAATAATCAGAAACTGGCAAAAAAAATACTTTCATCTTAAACGTAAAAAAAAAAAGACAACAATATCAAAATATTACTATATAACCAATATAACAGTTTGATTATCGGTCAATCTCTATATATAAAATAAATAAATAAAACAAAATAACAAAACCCAAAATAGCAGAAAAAAAAAAAAAAAAAAAATTTTTAGCCCAATATCTTATTCTTAACCAAAATTGTGACTATAATTATAAACTCCAATAAGCTCTCTTTTCATCTAATCATATCCTTAATAATAATTCCTAATATATAATTCGTTCTCAACCCATCTTTTAATAACTTTATGAAATTAAATAAACAAATAACTATTAATCTGCTTAATCAGCACTTATTCTCAATATAACACCTTTTCCATAACCTCTTAACTAATCCTTCTAAAGATATCATACACATAACTATCAAAATAAACAACTTCCTTTACTTTTTTAACTTCTTTAAAAACTACAATATAATTTTTAATTAAATTAATAACCTTAATAATATCAAATAAAATAGGACCTTTATTAAAATCTCCAAACCTCTCTCATACAGGCTTAAACCTCTTAGAATCACGTGGCGTAAATTTAAATTTCAACTAATTGCAAATTTAATTCTAAATAATAACTCCATAAATAACAACTTCAATTTATCTTTTAATGCTTTTATTAATTGTTTAATATGGTATATTAGTAATTATATTATCTTCAATTATTCTGTATTATCTAAAAACATATTATATATCTTTAAGCCATTATATAACATTTAATCCATTGAACAAATAATTAAGGTAATAATTAGGTTTTGATAAAATTGGCTGATATATAATGATTAAATGAACGCCCTTACCCTGATCAAGTGCATTTGTAGGTGTAGAGGCTGCTACTGGGTTTTAAACAATAAGTGTAGGCTTTCTCGGTATACATCCTGTAATAACTGTAACTATATCTGGCTGCTCTTGTTGTACGACGATAGGTTCCGGGTTAATCAGCTATTCCTAATCAGGCTCAATACTAATTGGCTATATAAACAGTACATCTTAACTTATATTAGGTGATTTAATAATAGGAGGGTTTTATTATATAGTGTTTATATAAGGTATTAATAAAAGTGCTGTAAGTACTAAAAGTACTTCAAAAAGCAATAACGTGCTAAACTCAGGCTAATCAAACGGAATATCCTGGGTCTACTCAACTAATTACTATTCTAAAAATATAAAAGGTACAATATAAGGGGGTATATAAGGAAATACTAATACTTCTTCTTAATCGTCTTTAATTCATACTTAAAGAATAACCAAGGGCTTATGGCATCTTATGGAACAATAATCTTTAATTGCGCTTAATTCACTTTCCAAATAGATTGTAACGATCTTAGTTCCTAATTATATGGCTTTAGTTCCTAATTGTATAACTTTAGTTTCTAATTGTAAAGTTTTAATTCCATTCTATATTATTTCAAAAACTTTTAAGAAG
This sequence comes from Daldinia sp. FL1419, assembly GCA_025201765.1. NCBI lineage: Eukaryota > Fungi > Ascomycota > Sordariomycetes > Xylariales > Hypoxylaceae > Daldinia > Daldinia sp. FL1419. The sequence continues at coordinate 73,277 of MU623478.1, read as the reverse complement.
GTTGTAAATATTGAAAAAATAATAACTTCAAATACGTTCTATCCTTTCCATATAAATAAATTAATCAAATTAATAAGAATTAATTCCAAAATTATATAACATTTTTTGTAAATCTTCGTAAATATTATTATTTAACTATTAATCTTGTAATAGTTACTATGGGTCTACATAATAATTCTAATACTCTTAGTGCTTACATTTAATCGTCTAATTGGCCTTGTCTTCATAAACACATGTTCCAAAAACAACTCAAATTCCATGGCTATACTTTTTTTATAAATCTCATAAATTTTTATAATTTCTATAATTTTAATTATAAATTTTATAAATCTTTATAAATCTCTGTAACTCTAATATAGGTCCTTATATAATCTTTATTTATATTATACTAAATAACCTATATCATTACATTTCTAAATTTGCATCTATTCCATTTTCAATATCTCAGATTTCCATATTACTATAAAAGGTGTTCCTAATATACATATCATCTAATCGAACTATTCTTAATTACTTTTCATATTAAGATTTTCCCAATACCAACTATATAAAAGTTTAAATGTATTAGGGTTATTTTGAAATTTTAGGGTTAAATTAACTTCCCTCACTCCTTGTTCTTTCAGGCTTTATCCTGAAACTGTATTTATACTAATTAAACAGTAACAATCCTAATCAAAACAATATAAGTAATATCAGTAATATATTTTCGATCCTCATAATTATCAATCTTAATAGATATCGGTCCTCCTAAGACTGAGGTTACAAGTTCAAGTCCCGTAATAATCGCCACTAAACAGGAACTCTAATAACTCCTACAGGATATACCCTATACTTCAACTAACCCATAATAAGCCAAAGGTTATATAAATTTGAGAATACAAGGTAACTATATCCTAAAGAATATAATAAAATAATCAAATAGAAAAGCTGCTATAAGTAACTACTCAACAATAATAACGCGTACAATGAAATTATAAACCCAAAAAATATATATTATTCATATAAAACTCTATAAAAATGATCTCTAAAGAACTATCTATGATTTGAGCTGATCAGGCAAGAAAACAACTCCTAAAGACCTATTTATATCCAAAAGAACTATAAACCTTAGAAGGGGGGGGTCAACAGGGTCCTTCAGGGTAGCTCCTATTACCTAATCACACTACCCTGGTTCATTATTTTTGGATTTCCATAATAAATTGAAATTATTATTAATAAACCTTAATTTTGCTAAAAATATTTGAAATAAATCTTCCTATATTTCTAACAAAATCTATTACATCTATTTAACAAATATTTCTTAAAGAATAAATAAAATAAAGTAAATTATAATATTCTAACTATATAATTTATTATTATTAAATATTAAAGGTAAAAAACTTATTAAAAAAAGAATGAAAATCCTTATATTATCTTATTTAAAATAAATAATTTTTTAGCAGAATTAACTATCTTTTATTAATCTATCAAATGTTACTTTATATAATTATAAACCTCTAAATATAGGTTTTAATATGATATTAATAATAAAAATATATTTATATAAACATATATCCTTCAATAATAGCCCTTAATGTACATAAACCTTAAAAATATTTAATTTATAATTATTTTCATTAAAAGATAAAAATTTATTTATTTAAGGATCTTTATTACCATTAAAGTAATTCCCAACAAATTTATATAAATATAATTACCTACATTAAATAGTAAAATAAATTATATTAAAATATAATTAACGTTATTTTTTTAAAAAATAATAATATATATTATAATTAAATAAATAATTATATATTTTAATGGACAATAATTTTTATTAAGAAAAAATTTAATTTAAAATTTATATTATAATTCCTCAAATTTTTTCAATTTTATTATCATTTTTTTGATTATAATAACTTATAATAATTTAATTTAAAAATAAAATCATAAATATAAATCTTTAATATAAAAATATTTTTAATTTTGTAATATAATTTGTAATATAATATAAAAACATTAAGATTTGGGTAATAATATAAATTAATAAAAAATTGTAGTTATATTACATAATTATAACTATAATTTTATTTTATTATATATAATTATTAAAATTTCTTTTAATATAAAAGATCTTATTGTTATTAATATATATATTCTTAATCTCTTTTTAAAACCACCCAAAATAGCATTTATTTAGCCCGTTCATTTTTTTGTACTTTTAGCACGTTGTTATATATTAGTGGATTTGTGCTGCAATTATTACATATTGGGCTTCATCCTCCTACTCCTCTTCCAACTTATAAATATCGTTACACAAATCTTTAAATAGTTTAAGACGTATCTTACTGGGATAATAAGACTTTTTACCTAAAATAATATAATCAAAACCTTCCTAAAAATATTTATCAATCCACCTCAAAAATTCATCAATTTTTTTTTATTTATTATTTCCTACTAAATTCTCCATTATTTTTTCCATACCAATATTACCATAATATCATAAAAAACCATAAAAATAAAATGCATTTTACCCATTTATTTCTAAAGCTTTAAAATATTAATTAATTAAATTAAATATTCTGTTTTTAGAATAAACTTTAACAATATACTTAAAAAAAATATTTATGTAAATGTAAAATTATATTATAAAAAATACTAAATTTTGGTTTATTTTTTTTATTAAGGATCTATTAATAGGTATTAACTTTTCTTTTATTTGTTGCTTTAATCTCTTTAAATATTTATTTCCTTAAAATTTTTGATTGATTTTTATATGGATTGGTGATGTTATATTGTTAGGGTTATTTGTGAATTAAATGGTAGGCATCCCATATTATATAATTATATTTCTTAATTTATTATATTATAAGATTTTTTCTTTATTAGAAAATAATTATTAGTGTTTATAAATAGCGATTTCTTTTAATAATAATTTCATTTTAGGGTTATTAATTTAATAATTTATTCAAAAATTTTTTTTAATTTGTTGTAATTATTTTTCTATAAATAAATTTGTTGGATGGACAAGGTACCATTGCATGCAATAGTAAAAGTGAGGGTATTCAGATCAATTCAGTCAAAAGTGGTTTTGTAAAAAGATAAGTACGTATTCTGATCGTACGATCAGAATACGTGGTCTATATACAGGATTAAAGTGGGTCTTGTACCACCACCAAGTCACATGACTAATATTCCCACACTGGCAACTTTTTCTTTTCTCGCGAAGTCATGTGACTTGCTTCGTACGAGCGCCAGCTAGGTCACGATCTTAGAGCGTTTTAAAACGCATCAAAATCGGCTCTTTTGTGATCCTCCTCCATATTCTTATCAAACTGAACTGATGACCTCTTATATCCATATATCTCAAATGCGAAGATGACTAAGAGAAAGTTTAGTCATCTATCCCAAAATGCGAAGATGACTAAAAGAAAATTTAGTCATCTTTGCAAGCCTTGCTCAAAAACGTAATGATCGACCATTCTGAAACATATAACGATTTTATGATCCCATCTGACAATTCTTTCTTTTCAAGAGCTGTTGTTCGTTCGTTCGCTTGTTCGAATCGATCGATGGATATGGTCGGTATTGTTCGTATCGTAAGATGATTGGTATCGAGAACGTTTCGAGGGCTTTCTTTTCGCAAATGGTTGAGGAATTGCCGGAGCTTGTTGAGGTGCTTATGGAGCTTGCTAAGGTGCTCATGGAGCCGCTTGTTGTTTCCTTAGGTGCTGAGCTGCTGTTCTCTTCAGGTGCTGAGCTGTTGTTGTCTCCTCAGGTGCTGAGCTGCTGTTTCCTCAGGTATTGGTGATAGGCAAAACCTTTGGTGGGGGTGGGGTTGAAGAATTTTCAGGTGGAGCCTAAGGTTTGCTGGTGGGGTAAAATCGCAACGTGATCTTGGTGTTTGTTGCTCTTTCTCAGCGTTTCTCGTGGTGTTGTAGTAAACACAGGTGCGTGTTGGACGCGTAGTTCTTGCTTATCGGGTGGTGTTGTAGTAAATATAAAATGTGTGATAGATGCGTAGTTCTTGTTTAGCACAGATTTCCCCGAGACCATTTCACCAACGAAGGAAGCCTCAATATTATTTATTTATATGTGATAGATGTAGATTTCGGATTGTAGATTCAGCGCTAAAGTTGTTTTTACTTTCTAAAGATCCTAAGTTAGCGCGAAGTGTTCCAAAACCATGCACTAAAACATGAAATTCTGGTTTAAGATCATGCATTGGAGTATGAAATCCTGAGGTCGCTCGCCTCTTCTCATCGAGATTTAAATTTAACGTGAAATACGAATGTTCCCAGAACCATGCATGAGAACATAAAACCTTGGGTTTAAAACCATGCATTGGAGTATGAAATCTTGAGGTTATCATACTTACTACTAAATTTGTTTCCTCCTTTTTGGACATCCTAGCTGGTTTGTGATTGACTTATTGCTATCAACTTGTTGTTAATTACTGATCAATGTTGGATGGATAAGGTACCATTGCATGCAATAGTAAAAGTGAGGGTATTTGTATCAATTCAGTAAAAAATGGTTTTGTAAAAAGATAAGTACGTATTCTGATCGTACGATCAGAATACGTGGTCTATATACAGGATTAAAGTGGGTCTTGTACCACCACCAAGTCACATGACTAATATTCCCACAAAATTATAAATTTTAGCTATTTTATGAAAGGTTTCTTTGTTTATGTGTGTTTGATTAATGTGTGTATTATTATTCTTAATTATTTGATTAAATATAAGGAAAGGGAATATTGGATGTGTAGTGGTATTAATTCTATATTGGGATAATTTAATAAATATTTATTTATAAAAATTTATTAATTTTTATATATTTTGTTTTATATAGTATGTAAAGGTATTATTTTTTAATGGATAAGGAAAATATTTATTTATGTTTGTAAGGTAAAATTCTTTTTTTTAAAAATAATTAATTTATTTTTTTTAGTTTGGTTTATTGTAATGAGGTTATTTTAGTTGTATAGAAAGAGTGTTATAAAAATGCTTGTGAAATAGTGAAGATTTTAAATATTTAAAAATTTGGATTTGAATGATATCTTTATGTACGGTTAATTATTAATAACTTTTTTAGAAAATTTGGATTTATTAATAATATTATTATTTAATAATTTTTCATTATAAATAATTTAATAAATAAATTTTATTTTTTGAAGATTGTTTGTTTTATTATTACCCAAATTAAAAAATCCTAAAGAATTCATAAATAATAATTCTTCTTAAATATCTTATCTTTTTTTAATAAATAATACCTTAATTTTTATAAGATCCTTTTCCATCATATCTTCTATATTTAAATCAATTTCTTATTTTAATTTATTAATTATTTCTTTATTTAAAATATTATAAAATATTAATAAAAGATTTTTTTATTAAAAGATATAAGTAGCCTGTTCTATTAATTCTTTTTTAATATTGGGAATATATTATATTAAGGTTAATAAGGTATTTAAAATCATTTTATTTTCTTCTATTAGTTACTAATCCTAGAACTATCTATCTAAAGGAATTTTAGTGTATAGATAATTATTCATTTTTAACTATAATAAAGTTTTTTTTAGTATAGATTTCTTAAATCTAAGGAATGGTAAAAAGTTTTTCTTAATAGGTTTATTGGGATTATATTACACTATAGTAATTTCATTTAAAATATTTTTAATTGAACAGGATAAAATATTGGTTATTTAGAAAATATTATTTATAAAAATGGTTATATGGCTTAAAATCTTTTTATATGAAATTCTATTAAATTAATTATTTAAAAAATTGAAAAAGAATTTAATAATTGTTACAAAAATATATTTTATTGTTAGAAATTGTTTTTTAAATGGATATAAATTTTCAATTTTTATTAAATATAAATAAATATAAGGTACCCATAACATAAATAATTAGCAATTTAGAAAGAATTTCCTTAAAAATATAGCTAATTAACAAATTACACATATCAAAATTAAATACAATACTTTTAAAAAATATTTAATATAATCAAATTAATATAATATTTCTTCAGAATTTATAAAGAATGTCTCTTTTAATTTTAATATAAATTTTAATAAAAAATGTTTTTATAATTTTTTTTTAATATTTTAAATTAAACATTATATTAAATAAAGCTGATATTACTCTAAAAGGAACTTCTTTTTAATATAAATATAATACCAAAATTATAAAATACATACTACTTTACTAAAAATACTAATAAACTTCAAATATATTTTTTTTAATAATATTTACTTTTTTAATTGGAATTATAAATCTAATATTTTAATGGCATTTTAAAACTTGATTTAAAAAATAAAATTATCTTTATTTATAATAAATAAAATTAAAATTTTAAATTTGGAATTAATATTTATATTATTTAACCCTAACCTTTAAGAAAAAATATATTAATAATTAAGAATTTGTTAAAATAAATTTACTATAATAATAATTGATTTTATTAATTTTTCATAATAATTTAATTAATCTATTTTCTAAATATATAAATATTCTTATAATATTTTTTTTATTTTTATTATCATTGTTATTTTCCTTTTTTATTTTTGAATAACTTTTTTATGAATGCCATTTTTAAGATATTTTAATACCACCATAATTATTATATAAAAACTTATTTAATTATTATTTATAAATATGTTTATTCTATATAAAAAAAGAATAATTAAAAGATTATATCTTTAATTAAAATTTATATTACCAATAATATAAATTAAGGATTTTTATTAAACTTTATAAAATCAAATATCAATAATTATAGATTTATTAATGGTTCACAATAAAAAGAATGTAAAGTTTTTAAAAATAACAATATAAATCAATATTTATACATAAAAAACTCTACATAATAATAATGAAATTTAAAATTAATAAATTATTTATTAATTTGATTTGTAATACCATTAATAAGATTATAAAGGGGTAAACTTAACATACAATATCCCAACATAATACAACAAAATAATTTAAGAAATATAAGGTTTTTTTAAATTAATCTACTTTATATTCTATATTGATCATAATTATTATTTATTATTAATTAAAAATTATTAAAATTTGTTATAATATAAAAATAAAATAAAAAATGTGCTATATATTCAACATATTTTATTTATAATATTGGTATTCATATTAAAATTATTTAAGTAATAATATTTTTAGAATTTTAAATATATTAATCTTTTATTTGTTATCTTAAATTCTAATAAATTTATATTTATTATTAAAAATTTAAAAGATAATATAAATAAAAACTCATTTCACTTATATTAATAATTATTACTATATCTTTAATTCCATCCACTCCATTACATTTTAATTAAAATATTATATCTTATATAAGTTTAAACCTTAATATTAATTTTATAATTTTAATTAACTTAATTAAAACTCCACCTAAAAAAAAAATAATTTATTTAATATAATAATTATATTATTTTATTTTTTATTAATGTAAATATTTTAAATGTGGAAAGTGTTATTAATTTAAGATTATATCTTTAATTTATAAAATTGGAAATAAATATGTATATATAAAACTAAAACACCTACCCATATAAACTAAATAATATTATTTAGGTATTTAGTTTATATAATCTATAAATATTCTAAATTATTAAAAAAAATGAGTTTATGTAAAAGGATATTTAGTATAAGTTATTTATTATATTAAATGAAGTTATGTAAAGGTAAGTAAGTTAGTATATGTTATAGTTATTTTTAGATGTTTATATAAAATAAAATAAATTTATTAAGTTTTTAAAATCTATTAAAGATTATTATATAATGTGAAGGAATAGTGTATTTATTTTACAGCTATGTTTCAATACCATTTGAATTTGATTGCGTGAGGATTTCATATGAAAAACTTGGCTTATTAATAATATATAGGTTTTGGATAGAATTACAATTTTATTTAAATTGTTAAGATGATTATATCTTTTTTAATTTATGTAAAAAAGGTTTTTACTAATTTTATATATTTATTTTCTTTAATAAAAAAGCGAGAAGGCATTATTTTTAAATAGTAAATAATAAAATTAAATTATAAGTGGGTTAATATATATATTATTTAAAAAAAATTATAGGTTAAATTATATAAAGATATATTATATTTGCAAAATATAAAGATAATATATTTTTAATATTTTATCCTTTTTTAATTATTATTTTTTTAAAAAATTTTAGATTAGTTAGAATGGCCGGTAGGATTATTAGTACCAATCTTATATCCCTTTTACCATAAAATATTAAAGTAATATTGGATAAGAGATGAGTTAATAGAAGGGAAGAATTGGGATTGTTTATATAATAGGGTAATTAATTAATATTTTTATAAAATTAGGAGATTATTTTTAATTTAAATGGTAAAGTTTTTGGATATAATCTTAAAAACTAATTAATTTTAATATAACCTTTAATTATAAATATTTAAAGAATTATTGTAAAAAAGGGATTTCTTAAAGCCAAATCTGCAACTATTAATATTTAAAATATCTTCTAATAATAAATAATAAATATGGATAAAGAGCTATAAGATATAAATATATTTCTATCCTTATTAAAAAGAAAAAATTATACATTAAAAAAATGTAAAATTGGTGAAGAAATATTAGGTTAGGAGTATTTATTTAATTTATTAAAAATCTTGTTAATTAACCTTTTTAATAGGTTTTAATAATGGTATAATAATTAGGTGAAAAATATATAAATAAAATAATAAATAAGGTTGATTCTTTAGGATTAATATGAGAAATAAGAAAATATATAGAATTAAATAAAATAATAAAAATAGATATATAATAAATATATAAATTTTTAATTAATATTTTAAATTTTTAAATATATTAGATATTATTTGATAATTAAGTTATATAAATTTTATAATTTAAAAAATAATAATAATTTTTTTTTCTTTAAGTTTAAATTATATATTCCTTAATTTTATTTTATAAAAAATTAAATGTTATTTTTAATTTAAAATATAATATTTTATATTATAAAGGAGTATGGAAAAATCTTTATAATCCAAACTTAAAATTATATAATAAATAGTTTAAAATTAAAGAAAATATAAAAATATTTATAATTATTAAAGAAAATAAAATAAGGGGAAAAGAATACATATTTTCTCAGAATTCTTAAAGTAGGGACTTCTTTAGGTCAGTTACTAACCCACTAAATTTATAAATATACCTAATAAAAATATTTTATTGCATACACGGATAACCTTCTTCTTTAAGAATTAATTAAGGCCAGCATAATATCCTTCCTAAAGTCAGGCATAGATTGAATAATTAGGTCCTACATGCCTAACCTAGGTACCCACATGTGTAGTACATAGTATGTCTAACAGAAGCCCGAGTCGTCCACGAACCCTCTCACAAGCCACAAATAATATCGGGGTTTTAGCTTCCAGTAATTTAACATAAAGAAGATACGACTTATTAGAACTTGTGGCTTAAGGCCGAGGTATTACCTTAAATCTGCCTAGGTTAAGCAGCACATTAGAAGGTAATGAGCTAACCGGTTAAGGTATTACGTTTACGTATGTGGTAGTTAATTATCATCCTCGGTCAAGAATCCATCGTGAATTCAACAGACTCTCTCCACGGAATTCAAATGGCATACATAACACATTATCTCAGTGGGACTCAGACTAGGAGGACGGTTTTGCTTTGTATCTTTTGTACCACAGCAATTTTTAGCCAATCAGACCTTTAATATACCATTCCCACGCAAAATTGTCTCCTAATCTGAAGTGCGAATGTAATTGTTTATATATAAGCCTCCTATAACAAAAATTATAAAAATCAAAATAATTTATATTTAAATCCTTAATACAAAACTAATTTGCTTCTCTAACTTATAAAATATAATTAATACCTTTGAACTACTTACTAATGTATTCTAAGAACTTTGAACCCTAATCTCGAACCATTTACGTTTATCCTCAACCAATTATTCTCCAAACAAACCATACATTTAAATAATATAAACTACATATTTAAATTCTAAGTGAATTCAATCTAAGTGCCGCATCGATTTTAAATTTAAAAAACATACCTTAAACTTGCAATTACACATTACAACATGCTTATTTATCAATTTAAATAACACTAGAGGTTACCCCAAGGGCTGACACAATCCTTAAATTTTCTAATAAAATTTATAAAATTTTACAAAATAATTTTATAATAACTTTCCATTATTTATTATAATATTAAAATTAAATTAAATTAAATTATATAACTTTTACAAAATTTTTATAAAAGAATAATTAAAAAATTGAAAAAATTTTTATATTTAAAAGTTTTATTATATAATAAATTTTAAATAAAATTAATAAATATTAAATAAGAACTTTAATAACTCCTACAAGATATACCCTATACTTTAACTAACCTATAATAAACCAAAAACTATATAAGTTCAAAAATATAAGGTAATTATATCCTAAAAAATATAATAAAATAATTAAATAAAATAATTACTATAAATAATTACTTGGTAATAATAGTACATACAATAAAATTATAAATTAAAAATATATATTATTTATATAAAACTTTATAAAAATAATTTCTAAAGAATTATATAAAACTTGAACTAATTAAGCAAAAAAATAACTCCTAAAAATTTATTTATATCCAAAAAAACTATAAACCTTAAAAAAGGGAAGGGGGGGGGGATCAATAAGATCCTTTAAAATAACTCTTATTACCTAATTATTCTACCCTAATTTAATATTTAATAATTATATTAAATTAAAATAATATAATTATTAAATTAATAAAATATAATAAAATAATAAATATTACCCTATAAAAATCTTATTAACCTCTTTAAAGCCAAACCTCCTAAATCTTTACAACTTTTTTAAATATAAATAAATCTTCAAAAATTATTTTTCTTATTTAATTAATTTAAATTTATTATAATCCTTTAAAAATCTTTTTTATAAAATCTTTTTACAATAATATATATTTTTTTATTTTTTTTAAATAAAATTTCCTATAAAATATTAATATTTATAAATAATTACATATAATATTTTTCTTACCCAATCATTTTATTCCCTTTTTTAAAATATAATTACTTTATATTAAATTAATATAAAATAATTAGATTATAGATACTACCTTGTAAAAACCCTATCTTTTTTTTAAAACTAGATCCTCCAAGGTTCCACAGTTCTTTTAAATATAAATAAACCTTTAAAAATTATTTTTCTTATTTAATTATTAAAGATTTATTAGGTTTTATAACTTAGTTTTTTTATAAAATCTTTATATAAAAATATATAATTTTAATTTTTTTTTTGAAGATATTTTAAAATATATTACTATTGGTAAATAATTACCTATATCTATTTTTTTATTTAATTAGTTTATTCCCTTTTTTAAAATATAATTACCTTATATTTTTAAATTCATATAACTTCTAACTTACTATAGGTTAATTAAAATATAAGGTATATCTTGTAAAAGTTATTAAAGCTCTTATTTAATATCCTTAAATTTATATTAAATAAAAACTCTAATAATTCTTATAAGATATACCCTATATTTTAATTAATCCATAATAAATTAAAAATTATATAAACTAAAAAATATAAAGTAACTATATTTTAAAAAAGAAAATAAATTAATTAAATAAAAAAATAAATATATATAATTATTTACTAATAATAACATATTTTAAAAAAATATTTTTAAAAAAAAAATTGAAAATATATATTTTTATATAAAGATTTTATAAAAGCAATTTTTAAAAAATTTTATAGAATTTCAGTTAATTAAGTAAAAAAATAATTGATAAAAGCCTATTTATAATTAAAAAAATATATATAAATTTTATAAAGGGGGTTAACAAAATCCTTTAAAATAACTCCTATTATATAATTATATTACCTTAATTTAATATTAATTATTTTATTTTTTAAATATATTATTATTATTAATAATTATTTTTATTAATTTTTTTATTTAATTATTTTATATTAAATTAAAATAATATAATTATGTAATTAAAGTTACTTTATAAATTTTTATTTATTTTTATGGAATTAACCTTTCCAAGGTCTCCACAAACTTTTTAAATATAAATAGGTCTTTAAAAATAGTTTTTCTTATCTAATTAGTTTAGGTTCTATATAATTAGTTTTTTTATAGAGTTTAATAAGAATATATATATTTTTTGTTTTTTTATAAAATATAATTTCTTTGTAGGTGCTATTATTGGTAAGCAATCACCTCTACTAATTCTTTTATATAATCATTTCAATATTTTCCTTAGGATATAAATATTTTATATCCTTTATTCTTATATAGCCTCTAACCTATTATAAGATAATTAAAATATACACTTCTCTTATTTATAACTTTTAATATATGTTATTGTTATCAAACAATTACTTCTATTAATTTTTTTATTTAATTGTTTTAATATTGAATTGGGGTAGTATAATTATATAATTGAAGTTACCTTAAAGAAACCCTATTAATTTCCATAAAGTCAGATCCTTTAAATTTTTATAACTTTTTTAAACATAAATAAACTTTCAGGAATTATCTTTCTTATTTGATTAACTTAAACAAATTAAATAATCCTTTAAAAATTTTTTTTATAGATTTTTCGTATGAGAATATATAATTTTAATTTTTTTTTAAAAAATATCCTTTTAAAATACATTATTATTGATAAATAATTACCTCTATTAATTTTTCTTTTTAATTATTTCAATACCCTCTTCAAAATATAATTATTTTACATCCTCTCTTTAATATAGTTTTTAATCTATTATAAGATAATTAAAATATAAGGCATATTTTATAAAAACTATTAAAACTCCTATTCAATATATTAAATTAAAATAATATAATTATATAATTAAAACTACTTTATAAAAATTTATTAAACAAAAATTCTAATAACTCCTACAGGATATACCCTACACTTCAACTAACCTATAATAACTAAAAACAATATAAACTCGAAGATGTAAAGTAACTATATCTTAAAAAAAATATTAAAACAATTAAATAAAAAAACTACTATTAAACCAATATAATATAAATACATAATTAAAATACACAATAAAAATATATAATAGGAATATATAACAAAAATACATAATAAGAGTTATTTCAGAAGACTTTAATAAACCTTTATAAGGTTCATACACACTTATTTAAATATATATAAACCTTAGTAATTGCTTTTCCTACTTAATTAATATAAATTATAAATAATTCATTAAAAATTATTTCCATATAACTTCATACAAATAATATATATTCTTTTAAACTTATAACCTTTTTATACATATTATTATTATAAAACAATTACATATAATAATTTATTTATTTAATTATTTTAATACCTCTATTAAAATATAATTACCTTACATCCTCAAACTTGTATAACCTTTAATTACTATAGATTAATTAAAATATAAGGCATATTCTACAAGAATTATTAAAACTTCTATTTAATATATATAACTACTTTACAATAATAACATGTATAATAAAAATATAAACTAAAAAAATATATATTATTTATATAAAACTATATAAAAATAATTTTTAAAAAACTATTTATAATTTAAACTAATTAAATAAAAAAACAATTTTTAAAAACCTATTTATAACTAAAAAAATGTGTGTAAACCTTATAAAGGTATTTAATAAAATCTTTTAAAATAATTTTTATTATATATTCTTATTACATATTCTTACCATATACTTATATTATATTGATTTAATATTTTTAAAAAAAAAATTAAAACTATATATTTTTATATAAAGGTTTTATGGAAAAGATTTTTAAAAAATTATAATCTACTTAAATTAATTAAATAAAAATAATAATTTTTAAAAATTTATTTATATTTAAAAGAGTTATGGAAATTTTAGAAGGGTTAATTTTATGGAGGTTAATAAAATTTTTATAAGGTAGTTTTAATTATGTAATTATATTATTTTAATTTAATATAATTTAATATAAAATTAATTAATTAAAATTATAATTGGATGTAAGGTTAATAAGATTGGTTAATTAGAAAAAAATTGATAAAGTTAGGGGTAATAATTAATTAAAGAAGATATGGTTGATTAATTAGGATAATTTGGATATGATTAATTAACTAATATGTGGTTAGGTGTAAGGTTAATTAATTAAAAATGGCTGGTAAGGTTAGCCAATTAGAAAAAAACTTATATATTTGATTCATAAAATTGAAAAAATTTATAAAACCTTTAAAACCTAAGATTTTTTAATTTAAAAAAATATTTTAATATTTTAATTAAATAAGAAAAATTAAAAAAATTTAAAAAAATTAAATATATAATGTTATATAAGATTTAAAAATTATAAGGTTAATTTAAGGAATTAATATGCTTAATAAGATTATTTTTTCTTTATTTATGTTAATAATTTTCTGATATAAAACCTTAAGAAAATTTAAGGCATTAAGAATCAAATAAAAAACCAAACTCTTAAATAAAAATACAAATATATTCAAGGCTAAAAAAGGTTGTTTTTAAACTATCAACAAAATTTAAGATTAATTAAAATATTATTGGTTATATTATTACTAAGTATCATAGTGAAAATACGCGATTTTCACCCTTCAAACCCAATAATACATTAATATCACAATAAAGAAATTAGGAAAAATGTTAATGGGTTTTAAAATATCTATCATTAACCCTTATTGTTTATACAAAATAAATAAAGCCTTTTATTATTTCGCTATTGTTTAATAAGGGTGGTTTATAAGAAAGTCTTAAAAGATACTAATTATATATAATATTTTCATTCTTTTATTATATTATATAAAAATTAGATATAGGATTTTATATTAATTATTATTACTTTTAACTATTTAAATATTAAAAATATTTATTTTTATTATTTAATTATTAATTATTTTCAAATATAATTTTTATTATTTTTATAAAATTATTCTTATATTTTTAATTAAATTTCTTTTTTAATTATTTTTATAACTAAATCACCTTAATTATATAAATATTTTTTTTTTTAAAAGGGGTTCTTACAAAAGACTATAACTTAATGTAATTACGTAATTGAAATTGCAAAACTTTTTTAATATAATTACGTAATTAAAGTTGCAAAACCCTATTAACCTCCATAAAACCAACCTTTCTAAGGTTTCTACAGGTTTTTTGATACGTAAATAAACCCTCAAAAATTATTTTCCTATTTAATTAGCTTAAGTTTTTAAACGTAAAATCGTTAGTTTTTTTATAGTAATAAGTTGGGGTAACAAAGTTAGGATGAAATCCGCCAATCTAATCTTTCTAATTAAAATTTCTATAAGCTATTTAATATATAAATAAACCTTCAAGAATTATTTTCTTATTTGATCAAATCAAACTCTTAAACATAAAATCATCGGTTTTTTATAGAGATTTATACAATAAAATTGCAAGATATATCCTGCAAAAACTATTAGAGCTTAAATTCAACATAAATAAACCTTTAAAAATTATTCTCCTATCTGATTAGTTTAAGTTTTTATGTATAGAATTATCAATTTTCGATAAAGATTTATACAATAAAATGCAAAACATATCCTACAAAAACTATTAAAGTTTTTTAAAAATTGTTTTCTTATCTAATCAACTCAAATTCTCAAGCATAAAATCATCAGTTTTTGATAGAAATTTATACAATAAAATACAAAGCATATCCTACAAAAACTATTAAAGCTTATATTTAATATAAATAGGCCCTTAAGAAAGTTGTTTTCCTATCTAATCAAATCAAGTTCTCAAGCACAAAATCACCAATTTTTCTATAAATCTTTATATAATAAAAGTATAGGGTTAAGGTATATCCTGTAAGAGTTATTAAAGTTCCTTAAAAGTTGTTTTCCTATCTAATTAGCTTAAAAACATTAAATTATTAATTTTCCATAAAACTTCGTACAATAAAAATATAAGGTTAAGGCATATCCTGCAAGAGTTCCTATTCAATTAAAACTTATATTCAATATAAATAGGCCTTCAGAAATTGTTTTTTTGTCTAATCAGCTTAAGTTTTTAAGGATAAAATTATCAATTTTTCCATAAAGATTCGTACAATAAAATTGTAGGGTTAGGGTATATCTATTAAAGCTTCAATTCAACATAAATAAACTTTTAAAAATTGTTTTCCTATCTAATTAGTTTAAATTAGGATGCCCCTAATCATCAGTATTTCCATAGAAATTTGTACGATAAAGTGTAGGGCATATCCTGCAAGAATTATTAAAGCTCCTTAAAAATTATTTTCCTATCTAATCAGCTCAAGCTCTCAAAAATAGAATCGTCAATTTTGTACGATAAAACTGCAGGGCATATCCTGCAAGAACTCCTGTTCAATTAAAGCTCTTATTCAATTAAAGCCCATATTTAATGTATAAGCCCTCAAAAATTATTTTCTTATCTAATCAACTCAAATTTTCAAACACCAAATCATCAATTTTTCTATAAAGATTCGTACAATAAAAATATAAGGTTAAGGCATATCCTACAAGAACTATTAAAACTCTTATTTAATTGAAACTCCTGATCAACATAAATAAACTTCTAGAAATTATTTTCCTATCTAATCAACTCACATTCTCTAGCATAAAATTATTAATTTTTAAAAAAAATATAAGGTTAAAACATATCCTACAAAAACTATTAAAGCTCATATATAATATAAATAAACCCTTAAAAATTATTTTCCTGCTTAATCAACTCAAATTCTTACTAATAAAAAAAATACACCCAATCATAAATATTTTTTTAAATTTTAAATTTTTAATATATTTTTTTTATTTTTTATTAGCTTATCAACCACTTTATTAGTTTTTATTAGTTTTTATCAATTATTATCAATTACTTATCAATTTCTTATTAATTTCCCATAATAATTTATTGGAAGAGTTTCAATATAATACACTGGATTTTGTCCTGGATAATATTATAGGGAATACATTTGAAAATTTACGCATAAGCCTTAGACTTGAATTTTTGGCACACCACGGCACAGCCCCACAATACATCTGCACGGATCAAATAAGTGGTGGTTATAATGGCTAGCCAAAAATCTCAAATCTAAGCTCGCTAAGATAAATAATACAGGCCGCCATTACAATTCTTCAAGTCAACTTCCACACTTGAAATAATTGGTTGTTCTTGTCTTATTCCAGGAAAATACATCACTGTGTATTCACGATGACTGTCGATACCATGCCTCAGCCCACCGAGTTGTGGCGACATCCAAATCCTACATCAACTCAGATGTACAAGTTTCTAGAACGCATAAGGGATACATATGACGCTGGAATTAAAGATTACCCGGCCTTACACAAGTGGTCCGTCGAAAATATCTCGAATTTCTGGGAGGAAGTATGGCATTTTTGCGGCATAAAAGCATCTACGCCTTACTCATGTGTATGTGTCTTGTATTGGTGCTGTCGAAATCTTCCAAGATTCGGCAGCCTGGATAACTCATGACCGTTACCCCTATTTATCAAATATTCATGACATTCAACTTATTACTCGATAGGTTTTGCCGGATAGTGCATCTATGTATCCTAGGCCTGATTTCTTCTCCGGGGCATTGTTAAATTTCGCCGAGAATCTCCTATTCCCGGAGAAAGCGGATATTGACGAATCTTCTACCGCTACCATAACAGTCACCGAAGTTGAAGGACAGCTTGTGTCGACGACATGGGCTGAGCTGCGTGAAGCTGTACGACGATGCTCTAACGCATTGAGGGCTGCCGGCTTGAAAGCTAATGATGTCGTTGCCGGATTTGTGTCAAATCACCACCAAGCTCTCGTAGCTATGCTGTCCGCAGCCGCCATTGGGGCCGTGTGGACGGGAATAAGCCCAGATAACGGAGTGAGTGCCGTCCTAGACAGGCTAATCCAGCTTGAACCCAAGGTCTTGTTCGCGGACAACGGGACCATATATAACGGCAAAGCGTGGTCTGGTACCGACAAGATATCACAAGTAGTCGACGAGCTCAAATCCAAGGGGCTAAAACTCGTAGTTGTCATAGAAAATGTCCCAGATTTTAATATAGACTTGGAAGGACTAGGAACGAAAGGAATAAAAGCCAAAGAATACGAAAGCTTTTTGAAGAGGTACTTTCAGAGAAACCCCATTTGCTAATAATATTTATTGACATTAATATTATTTAGCACCGGCGATGAGCCCCTGGAATTTGAGCAACTCCCACCATCACACCCTCTCTATGTCTTGTTTTCTAGTGGCACTACAGGTCTGCCAAAGGCCATAGTTCACTCGGCGTTGGGTACATTGATTCAACATAAGAAGGAGCTATTCCTTCATTCCTCGCTAGATTCGAACTCCATAATGCTCTACTATACCACTACATCTGTACGTAGAATGGAAATCCACACCCCCGGCTTCCGAACCTATCCTAGGAGTTGCCGCGCCCCGTAACGAACCCAAACTCTTAGATTATTTACCGAGAGTGATTGCTAACATTCGTCGGTATAGTGGATGATGTGGCACTGGAGCATATCGGCCCTTTCATGCGGCACCACTTTGATACTATACTCTGGCTCACCCTTCAAGCCACATGGTTATCTGTCCCTACCCAAACTTCTTTCATCGCTCCGAGCTACCCACTTTGGCACTTCCGCTGCATATCTGACAACGCTCGAGACTAATTCAGTCTATCCCGTCCAAACACTCGACCTCTCTTGTCTCCAGGCAATCTACTCAACAGCCGCCCCATTGCCGCCATCAACTTTCTCTTTTGTTTATAAAGCATTCCCCGCCCACGTTAATTTGGCCTCGATTACGGGGGGTACCGACATCATTTCGTGCTTTGGACTCCCGTGCCCGCTACTTCCAGTTCACGTAGGCGAAATTCAATGTGCGGCACTTGGTATGGCCATTGATGTAGTAGATTCTATTAGCGGCGCTCCAATGCCTGACGGAAACGGAGAACTGGTGTGCACAAAGCCATTTCCCTCCCAACCCCTGACTTTTTGGGGACCCGGAGGTGATACTAGGTACCGAGCCAGCTACTTCGAACGTTTCGACGGGATATGGCACCATGGGGATTTTCTACGCATGAACGCCAAAACAGGAGGTATTGTCATGCTTGGGCGTAGTGACGGCGTCCTGAAGCCCGGTGGTGTAAGATTCGGTAGCGCCGAGATATACAACTTGTTGACGAAATTCTTTGGGAACGAGATAGAAGATGCAGTATGTGTTGGACGGAGGCGAGAAACGGATCGTGACGAGACGGTTTGCTTATTCCTTGTGATGGCCGAGGGGAATAAGTTCACCCCCGAACTACAAGAGAGGATTCGAGGTGTAATTCGGAAAGAATTAAGTCCACGACATATCCCTGCCATCATCGAAGAATGTGGAGCAGGAGTCCCAAAAACACTCAACGGAAAGAAGTATGTCTTCACATCCCATTCGTTTAGATGGCATGCCCACGACTCGCAGCTAACATCTTGCTAGGATCGAGGTTGCTGTTAAGCAGATTCTTTCCGGAATCGACATCAAAACAAATACTAGTGTAGCAAATCCTGAATCCTTAGCTTGGTTTAAGGAATGGGCGGCAACACATAGTTGAGGCGATAATAGAGAGGTAGTGAATGAGGATTACGAACAAAGAAAGGCGGCTATCCAGTAGGCATTAGATCTAGCTTAGATACTAGACGGGAGATCAGAGATACGGCCATAGGATCATAACTGACGTGAAGAAGCACAAATCAGGTATTTAATGAAAAGTATCGCCTCCCTACCTGAAATATGCCTAACATATGTCAATTTTTACCACATAATCTTCCTCAGCCGCGCCTTTTCATCGTCGTCTCCAAATATAACTTCAATGCCCTTCCTCGCCAGTGCTAGTATTTCCTCTCGCTGTAGTTTGAAGTGTTCCTGTATGAGCCTCCATTCATTCGACAGCGGGCTCCCGAATACGCCTACATCGTCGGTCTAACGTCTCAAATCAGCTCAATCTCGCATACCGGTATTCTAATGTCCACAACCAATTCAACTTACACAAGGCACAACGACCGGACCGTCGACCCGCCACCATTCTCCAAAGTGATGAGCCTCAAAGCTACCAACGATCATCTTGGCGTGGACATTGCAGCTGAGACATAGCTCCAACCCGATACCCGTCCGCGCCGCAATCTGGCCCTTGACCCTTTCCGGGACGTGGATGACGTGGCCCAGACGATCGGGCATCCAGCCCATGATCGTGTCGAGCTCGGCCTCCGAGGCACTAGCCTCCGCCTCCGCAAAATGGATGGTGATTTTGAGCCCAGCGGCCTTCGCCTGGTCTATCGCGGGCGTGAACAGAGCCACATCGCCTTTCGTGGGATCGCCGCACAAATCCACCCCCACAACGCCCTGGGCTCGGAATTGCTTCGCGAGCGCGACTGCTTGGTAAGCTTCCTCGAGGGTGTTACGCCGATCGATGGAGAGGATTAGACGCGCGTGTAACGTCGGTGTTTCTGTCCCTGCGCCCGTCTCTTTTGCCGCCCGCTCCTGCGCGGCCCCCATCTTCATCGAGCGCAGCACCGCCGCCACATAGCCTGCCTTATCTAAGCCCGCGGCTGGCATCGCCCGAGGCGTCGTCCTCAGCTCGAGGTACGCCACGCCGTCACGCGCAAAGTCGCGCACGACGGATTTGGTGGAGTACTCGAGGGACGCAACGTCGTCTACCAAGTTATAGATGTAGGACGAGAAGAGGGGGAAGAAGCTAGGAAGATGACCTCAGCTTTTATCCATTGACTGTCCGGGCGAGGGGAGGAGTTTGGGGGCTTTTATGGGAATTCTTTTCTTAGGCAAGTCCTTACGTAGCGAGATCATAGTCGTGTCTGCCTGGCGGCATCACTACTAGGGGGTCTTCGAGGTCGGTTTCCCCGGCTGCTTTCTTGATTTCCCAGATTTCGTGCAGACATTGGCGACTAATGCTTCCTGTCAAGTGGGCGTGGAGCTATCGTTTATGAGGTGGAAGTTAATATGATTAAACGGGGTTGAATATCGTTCTATTTACCTCGATCTTGGGCATAGACATAAAGTCTAAGTCCAGTTCCCGCGCCATGATGCCGTTTAGACACGACGTCTTTGTGGCGTTAGATCGCCAAGATCAAAGTGAATCGTATTTGATCGAATAAATTACGGGCTAGAAGCGATGTTTATTTCTGCCCGGACTTCTTACTGGGGACGGGGATGTAATTGAAATTTCTGTGATTGGGGCTTAAGCTTAAGACATATAATAGTCGTGTAAATAAGCACACACTAGTCGACGGCTACTGACGAGAAACACCCCATTGGGCAAGTTTCTACACTGTAGTTCGTTGACATCGTAGACGATATTGGTTATAGATAATGTTAATGGTATTTCCGAGCCCGAAATGTACTTTCTATGTGAGGGGGGAAGGCATCTCACTCTTAATACACTCGTTCTTTTTGTGTAATACTCACGCTGTTTCTAATTCTATTATGTGAACAGTCGTTGGATAGATAATCTTCGCATGGATTCTCGATACTATATATATATAAGACACTGTTTACATACGTACCTCTTACCTAGGTAGGTAGGTAGGTAGGTAGGTATATATAGCTAAAAACTTCACCAATTTGTTGGAACAACTATAATTTAAAACAGATACAATATCTATAACGCCGAGGTAATGATATCGCACGTACCTTTACTACGTAGGTGTTATTGAGGATCTATTGAGAATCTACGTAGGAGTAGCAATGCCCGTCGCTCACTTCGCCCGATACCACACAGTGCCCCAAAACACTGCCTACCTGAAATGAGGCTTGCGGAATTCCTATCGAGTAGGTAACCCTTCTAGAAGTTCCATCTGCGTAGATATTAAATCCTTCCGATCCATCACGATATGTATGTACGTTCCCGTAGTAAGCGATCCGTTTAACGGGCTTATCAAACCAGCGGAATTTTCTGACAATTCCAATGTTTGACGAGCCAGTGTTACTACAAACTAAATGTTGTTCGGTCCTTGCCTCGGGCGTTCTCCTCTTGTTGCTCAAATTAGAACTGCATATCTAGACCTCTTTGCACGAGATCAGAACAAAGAACCGAGCTAATCCTAGCCCTCTTTATTCTACGCACGTTGGACGAACTTCTCTATTGTTGGTGGGAAGCTCGTGGACTAGGTTAGGTAGGTTACAATAGGAGCTAGAAAGCTGGAGAGAGGGTCCATTACCGGGTCCATTATCGGGTCCGACTATTTTCAAGACCGGCCAGTACCTTGCATAGGCGAGGATCGAGAATGCCTCGTTGACTAGGCCGTCGAGGCTAACGCGGCTAGGGGATGAACCAGGGACGATTTTGGTAGTATATCCGCATTGAAGGACCGTACTGAGTATGTACAATACGATTTCTTGTTCCTGTAGCAGCGGAGACATTACGCAACTAAGCTCTTTGGGTAAGGGGGCATTATTTTGATATTCTTGATCGTGTTATGATAGATCTAATATGGCACGGACCCTGATGTGATAATGAAAGTATACACTAACTACCTGACCTGCATCGTTAAGTCTTGGGGTAAAATAGACAATTCCTAAAAAATATTTTGAATTGTCGTATAGAATAGAAGTAAGACCGATCTAGAAGAATGATTCGACAGGCGTATTGGACGATGACGCTTGGCTCGTTTGCTGTGCCGCGAGCAGAGAATTGGATGCGATGACACCAATTTAATAAGGCCGGGGCGACGATGTTCCCATCTAGAAAACCGAACCCATCAACTTTTTTTTCTTTTTTTTTTCCTTTTATAAATCTAACTCCACCTTGATAGCGAGGCTGTAAGCACAAAGAAAAAATATATATTAACAATATAAATAAAAGGCCTACGGTTGGACCTAGGATATATATTATGTGCTTATCCTAGGACCCAATACCAGAAAGAGGACATAGAAGTACCTGACTGCTTGCAGAAGCCTCGCAGACCTAGGTTAGGTAGTTGATACCCACCCCGCTCTCTTCGAAATGCAATAAAATTGGACTGGATGGTCGGATTGGTGAAAAAGCGAGGATGGTCAGCACTGGTAAGATCTATCCGGGAGACGCGATCCGAATCTCCCAGACCAGGTTCTAAATCGTTATTCTTTTCTGAGATGCATAAATTTGTCCGATGATGCATTCGTCATGGATGACTTTTGTTTAAGTGACTAGGTTAGAGCGTTAGTATGGGATGTGTAAGTCGTAAGTGAAGATTTCTAGAGATGGTTAAAAGGGGGCATGGATAATTAATATGTAGGTAGTTAGTGTAAAATCAATAACTGACAAGCCTTGCTACGATGTGAAATGCGACATTCTTACTTCTTATTAGGTACCTGGGTACCTACCTTATGTATTACAGTCAAATCTGTATTATATAAGGTGATAAAGTACCTGCTACGTAGTACCTAGCCTAAAGCACCTGAAATAATTTAGGGCTACTTGGTAAATGTTCTAACCGTTAGTAAATGATGGAAAGGAGAAGTTATCTTATTGGCCTTGTAGGAAGGTACCTACCTGGATTAACTGTTACGCAAGCGAAAGAAAGTATCAAAGTACATGTATTCAAAGCCCGAGCGCTTACCTACTTACACACACAAGCGGCGCAATTACTTGTCGCAGCAAATAGGATGCCTCATTAGTCAGTCCTATCATTCCCCCTTTTAGCTAATTGCAGCGCGGCCTGGGATTCTACTTGGGTATCAGTATCGAACGAGTTCGCTACCTTCTTCCTGTATTGTCAGATTAATTAGTAGGCACTACAAATATTTCAACCATACCTACCTACCTAACCTAGGTACTTACCTAGGACATATCATGCATAGGTACCTACGTATACGTCCATCTCTCTACCTAGGGCTAGTATATCCAAATCTTACGCTACATACCTACATACGTTAGGTACCCGGTATTTGGTGGTTGCATGTTGCTTATCATATTACATTTAGGTATGAGGTACCTATCCTTTTTTTTTTTTTTTTCTGTTATTGTTAAGCGCAATAAAGCTTCTTAATTAGATCCGGCGGACAGACCAAGGCGACGCAATCATTCGTCGGCCGGAAGGAAGACCGTGCTATTATTCAGCAATGGATATCTAATATAAAATGAAAGGAGACATTTTGTAACGGACATGGCCTTCTTCAAATATATGCGTAGGTAGGTACATATGGATAACCGTAGCGCGGATAATCTTTTCATAGCTTCAATTGTACCTTGGAAAGATATTAATATTTGTTATTGTGGTGCGATCTGCATTGGTTTGTACGTAGAACAGCATATAAATGGATACATAAACGAGTGCTAATGTACATAGGTATTATGTCCAATATACATACTAAGGTAGATTACCTTACCTACCTAGGTACTAATGCATGCTTGTGCCTGGTAATAGGCGGGAAAGGCAAAGAGAGAAAAGTTCGAATGCTACGACGAGGAATTAGAATTACAGTACCAGCCTACATACAAGATATGTATACCTTCGTCCAAGGTCTCCACATATTTTGATGCATGTACATATGTATATGCGCTATCTCCGGGTACATATGGTACCTTAGGCTTGAACTTAGGGAGCTTACCTACCTTTACTTTCATTTACCTCCTGTTCCTACTCCTGCTTCCTACGGTCTACAGCCGACAGCAGCACTACTACTACTCCTTCCAGATTGCTAGATGCTGCCTTCCTTCTAGTATTTTCCTGTCTTTTGCTTTGATTATCTTTTTCCCAAGTTTCCAAATTTGAAAGCCTGTGACTTTTTTTCCCCCCAACCACTATTACTACCTATTCTTGCAACTTACATGTATTTACATGCAACCAAAAAAAAAAAAATCTATTCCCGACTTCCTCTTAGCAACCTCTTTAGCACCTAAGCTTTAGCACCTTAGCACCTTAAGCCAAGCTTAGCACCGCTAGAAATTCTAACGCTCTCCACACTTTTCCTCATTCCTCGCCCTGACGATTCAGGTCCATCTCTTCTACTACATCCCCGAGTGTGGCCTAGCCGGAGCTCTATTTTATTTTATTTTGATTTTTAACCCTTTTAATACTGGTCAGAGCACTTACGACAAGGACCCCCCTGAAGCTTGTCTCTCTTCCCTCCTCACCCTTACCCCGAGTTGATTTCCAACCTCACACCTTTTCTCTCTTTTTTACCCCCTTCGGTGTCCTGTACGCTATTCGCGAACTCCAAAATCAACTCTATCCACACCGCTTGACGACACCCGTCGTCCATCATCATCCATCCAATTCCCTCCCGCTGCTCCTCGGTTCTCTCCTTGACACATATCCATTGCCGCCATGGACTCGCAACGTCCAAACGATGTGTCTCCCGAGGCAATGCAAGCGCGCATTCAGCAGGCGCGACGCGAGGCTGAGAACTTGAAGGATAGGATCAAGCGAAAGAAGGATGAACTCGCCGACACTACTCGTAAGTCATGCTTGTTTATCAATTGAAAATAACCTATAGCCTTGAAAACGCGTTGTATAAAATTGATTGGTGCGCTTTCTTCTAACAATCATGTTTGTCCCTCTCAGTCCGCGCCGTAGCACAACAATCTCACGAAGCAATCCCCCGAAACCAATTAATGAAGACAAAGAGGACGCTGAAGGGACATCTCGCTAAAATCTATGCTATGCACTGGTCGACCGACCGAAGACACCTAGTATCTGCCTCGCAAGACGGCAAGTTGATTATTTGGGATGCGTACACGACAAACAAGGTCCACGCCATCCCCTTACGGTCATCATGGGTCATGACCTGCGCTTACGCCCCGAGCGGTAATTACGTTGCCTGCGGTGGTCTCGATAACATCTGCTCCATCTACAACCTCAACCAGAACCGAGATGGGCCGACACGTGTAGCCCGTGAACTTTCTGGCCATGCTGGTTATCTATCTTGTTGTCGATTCATTAACGACCGGAGTATACTTACATCTTCGGGTGATATGACATGTATGAAGTGGGATATCGAGACTGGAACCAAGGTTATGGAGTTTGCCGACCATCTGGGTGATGTCATGAGCATCAGTCTAAACCCTACGAATCAAAACACATTCATTTCCGGCGCTTGCGACGCATTCGCAAAGCTATGGGATATCCGTGCCGGCAAGGCCGTGCAGACATTTGCTGGTCACGAGTCTGATATCAATGCAATCCAATTCTTCCCCGACGGCCATTCATTTGTAACGGGATCCGATGACGCGACGTGCAGACTGTTTGATATTCGAGCGGATAGGGAGCTCAATCTCTACGGGGTAAGTAGCTGAGGCGAGATAATACCCGCCTAGTGGGTGCTAATTCTGTCACAGTCTGAATCCATTCTATGCGGTATCACCTCTGTTGCTACGTCCGTATCTGGTCGCCTATTGTTCGCGGGATACGATGATTTCGAATGCAAGGTATTTTTTTCCTCTTTTCCGATAATGTTAAGTTCGTCGGTTAAACAATTTTTTATAGGTATGGGACGTCACCAGAGGAGAGAAGGTTGGATCTCTCGTAGGTCATGAGAACCGTGTCAGCTGTCTGGGCGTTAGCAACGACGGTATCAGCCTATGCACAGGCTCTTGGGACTCTGTGGTAAGTTTTGGTCGCTTGTGTCTTGAACGCTCTCGGGTTATGCTAACATCTGGTAGCTCAAAATTTGGGCATACTAAATGGAAATCTATGTCAAGATGGAGCGTTGTTACGTACAGTCTGCGTAACTGCCGCTCTCCTTTTTTCAGACGAATATTTCGAACTAATTTCAACCTGTCACGCATGACGAATCGCTTAGGTTCGATGCTATCAGGACGAAGTCACGACAACGTTTCCCAGCACCTATTTTCCTTACTGGCCTGTGTTGTACTCGATTCCCACCGAACCGCTGTTCGCCGCTGTCGACCGAGGGGCCCAAGGAAGTGTATAGTTCCCGGTCCTGTTCACTTTTAGATACCTCCATAATATCATATTTCTCTACCCAATTCGCACCTGTCAGCTAGTCTGCTAATATACCGCCTCGGACCCGTTTGATACTAATTTACAACGTTCGGTCCGATTTTTATTTTCGAAGCTAAATACACCGAGCACCTCAATTTTTCAGGCGAAGATGCGGTATGGTGATTGGGCTTTTTATTGAACCTGGGGCTCTGCTTCCCTTATGATTCAGTTCAAAATTTCTCGGCGACTCGATACACGGATACAGTCTCCCCTTTTACGGAGGCATGTTGATATGAAGAAAGGCTTTCACCCGGAAACAAAAACAATTATTGCGCTTCTACTTGATTCCTGTTTATTGCCTTTTCCTGCCCCTGACCTCACTATAGTAGACGGAGTAGGGAGGTGTTGATTGGTATTTTTCTTCTGTGGATAAAAGGAAAAATCACGAGTGTGGTGGCCTATTTGACGAGTCCAGCGGAAGGGAGGATGTGCAGTATTTGGGTTTTTAGTGGTGGCTGGTCATCTTGTGGGTGTTTCTTAGAGGTCGTCTCTTACTGGCGTATCCTTCCCAGTTCTAGGGAAATCGAGTCGGCTAGGTGCAACTGAATGAAGTAGGGGTAAGATGAACACATTCGCATCCGGCATCGTACCGGCTCTTCCCTTACTGTTTGTACCATAGTCATGTCATATTGAACGCTGAAATCATCCAAAACTAATTTGGTATTCAAAGTCATCTGGTTATCTCACTACTTTAGTGATATGTTTCCTCAAATAGGTCTCCTTTATGTAAGAGTCTGAAATCGGATCAGTCCTAAGGTAATGTTCACTCTACGTAAGCAATATAAGACAGGTCTACATGGACGCCGTTAAATGAACCGTAGGTTAGTCTAATAGGGTCCTGCGGGCTTAACGATCATCTGACATCAAGTGTACTCAACCTATATTCCCATAAATCGCCTAGGAGTCTACATATCCGCCCCTTTTATATTCCTTAATAGTAGTCTAAGCGCTATATAATAAGTAACTTACTAGGATTCGAAACCCAACATTGAGCCTCGATTTTTTAGGTGGCTTGGAGTTTGGCTGGGGAAAAATGGATGAAGAGTTACGATTAGGGTCTGGTGTACATTACCCCTGAGCCAAGCACGTCCATCCCTTGCCTCGTAGGCCCCCATTGTCCCGTATTATCGGTATTCCTATTAACTAGTAACGACATGACTATTACGAAAGTGGTATGACGGGGATGTGTATTCTTTATCTTAACAGAATCGTTTAGATATATGAGTTCACCATTAACTATTTGTAAAACTAACACTCAAAACTACCAGGGTATTAGACATACGTGAGTCCGGAAGAGCGAACCCAAGCCCCTCCTCGCCGACCTGCTTCACATGCCCGCTGGGACTCAATGCCTTTTCCTTGATCGGAGTATGGTTTGTACTGGACGCTTTGTATGTTTCCTCGGAAACTTGGTGCCGATGTGAAAGGGCCTCGGAAGTCGTTCCAGTCTCATTGACGATGTCGACAGATCCCTCGACCGGTGAGATATGGAACAAAGAGCTCGCATGTATGCCAGCGGTGTAGTCTCGGCTTTATCGACTATCGCGTTATAACGTGGTTGTGTGCTCGCTTTTTCTTGCATCATCACATACCACGCGCCAGCATGGAAACGTCAGTCATCATTTACAACCTATACCTTCACAACCGAGGCTCGCTGATTACGGATTAGTCCGCCTTCCCTCGTACTGTCTCCTTGCTTGCCGGGTACATAAGGGAAGTGTAGCATAAATCTAAAAGTTTATATGTTAGCTTATTATAGTGGTCGTGTTGGAATTATGAGTAGGATAATCAGAAAGTGATTTCCCCAGTAAGTATAATTACTAACTTCCATAGCCTAGGCTCAGAGTCTATGTGGAATAACGTATAAGCCTCTTACATCCACTTCGTGATATACGAGTAGTTCGAAACACTGAGGATGCCCTATCGCGGGATATAGAGTAGCGGGAGACGACGGGATAGGGGTACCACGGCAGATTGCGATCTTATGGATCACGGGACGGCCGCTCAAGTTTCGAATTCATACGTTCTGGCTCTACGGAAACAAGGGAACCCATCCTACACCGTCGGTGTACAAGGTGCATAACGAGTCTTGGTTATGATACAACTACTCGATCGTAATATCTCATATAAACTTAGAGGGGTATTCCCCAAAGGGATATTTTAATCCCTAACATGAGTTTTCTTAGCTGGGAAGATCTCCCAAAACCAGGAATCTCAGGAATGTATCTGTGTCTTCCACTGGCTCGTATCGTCCTGGGGATTAGCATCAGTATAGATATCGGTACTTAGGTTAGATAGACGTTTTATATGGAGAGAATTGCCCTGTTGCTGGTTGACGCTTGAAGGAATAGGATAGCAACTTACCTAACCTAAGCCACAGCTGACCGTATTCGTGGTAGGCATTAGGAATCCGAGGCGAGCGTGTATATCCATATTAGTCTAAGGACACCCTAGGATGCTCACCAGATTTCCAGAGAACTAACCTTAGTGAGTTGAGCTATCTAACATACCGATAACTCTCGAGGGCCATAAACCTTCTGAAGACCCCAGCTTGTATATGGTGCCACGGATTTGGGTCTCGGTTATCTATTAGCAAGATCCGCGGAAGACATAAGCTCCTTGTCGCAGCCTTAGCGGATGTGGAATAATTAAAAAAAAAATCACTAGCTACAAACTTGACATGGGATGAGGCCGTAAGATGTCGTGCATGACGCATTGTCTGGTTAAGATGAATAGCTACCCTCTACTTGGATAGTCGTGGTTTAACTATCAAGGTCGCGTTGCTGGTTTTGGATAAGTTATAATACATACTATAGTACAGTGTCGGCTATGCCGACATGAAGATTGAAGTTATTTTTAGCCAAAGCAGGCAAAGCAGACCCCTTTTCCACTTACATATACATACCCCGGTCCCATTCTGCCACCATCGCCCCCAAACTAGTTAGCAGCTAACCTAGTCTTTGTTACGCTTTCTGCGCTATAGACTATAGTATGTAGTTAGTATCCAAGTTCCAGAAGTATTCTACCAGCAGAAATGTTCATCAGAGTTTAACACCATATCTCTGGAACTGGGGCCTTGCAGATCGTGAAATGCTATCTCTGACTCTGTACTTTATGTACTAGTTAATAGCCATTCTCTGAATGGGTGTTTTTCCCGGATTGGAAGATCATATGGTCCCTCGCTTATAAGTACATAGCAACGGATGTTTTATTATTAGAACGGATTGAGTTTAGCATAATATGCACTATGTATCCATCGCGTACTATGTAGTGTCTATCCGCGGACAATAATATGACGTATTGTACATGGCTAGCATTCCCGAGTTTGCTGTTGAGAGTCGTCGAGGTATTGCCTACGGGGTCCCTCAAAAAGTAAATACGAAATTCTTGTCGTTTGAACTAATTTCCATATCGTCCATTACCTTTGCTTCTTTCCATTAATTACGTACCTACCTACGTATCTTAGCTTTCTTGTTTTTTCAAACCTCGTTTAATTAGCAAACCATATAATGTAGTATTTATCATATTAAACAATGCTATATGTCATGGACAAGGGAATAACGGGAGTCATTATGGGTATGGGTTAGAGATGGGGTAGTTCGTAAGAAAGAAGAAGGATAAAAAAAAAGACTTGACTATTGATGGTTCAACCCCATGTTCCTTTTTTTCCCACGTTTTTAATCCCTGTCGAAGCATCGTATTGACACCACGCAACGCCGCGGCGCCGCATCCCCAATCTGGTGGATGTGTCTGTGTGTATACGTGTACGGCTCAGGCAGTGCAATTGTCCTCCTTATTTCGCCACGGATTCCTTCCGTGTGTTCGTAAAAAAAAAACAAAAAAAAACCCCAATATAAAAAAATAGGAAGGATTAGAATAATCAGGAATCTAATTTTACGAATGGTTGTTTGATTTCATTTTGCGTTCTGTACAATGTTGTGTGCATTGTTAAATACCTAGGTTAAAGTATTACATAGGTGGAAGAGGTACGTACATATCTAACGGTTAGATGAAAAAGAAAAAAAAAGGAAAAAAAAGGAAAGAAACTAAACCAAGTAGTGTTAACTACCTAACTAGCTGTAAAACAAAGTTGCATGGTTAGTGGAATCTAAAGACACGGCCATACATGACCTTACACATTCTCTAACATAGCGTACTATCTGGGCAGGTTGATTCTATAGAGGCTAAACCTAAAGTGTTTGATTTTGTGGCGTCTGAAACATTCTGATGCATGCCGCAGCCCTTCCTCTGCAACTCCTTTCTTTTATGTACAGTAGTTCTTGCTATTCTTGCTATTCTTGCTAAGGTTAGTGTATTCTTTCTATTATCTGTCTAACTATTCTTCCTTCCTATTAGTTTACTTTAGGCATTGTTCCAGAAGCATTCCTTTTTTTCAGTCCTTGCATTCCCGCTAATCCCAAACTTTCGTCATTTTTTGACCAAACTTACTAACCCTGGTAACCCTTATTCATCCCCTTCTTCTTGGGCCAAAAGAAAATATTGGGTCATTGCGGTGTACATGAGCCTATTCTGCCCTACTCTTCTTCCTCCCTCCCACCAAAACCCTACAACATCCACACCATCCACACCATCCATACCATCCATACCATCCATACCATCCACATCCCTCCCCCAGGACAGGCTTCCTTGTTCTTTTTGACTCTTCCCTGTCTTATCCCTCGTGGTCTTGCCCACACCGACTAAAACCGATCGCATATATCAATCCTCTTACCCCCCCTCCTCCCGTCTTCTACCTCGCCCAACATGACCTCTGCTTCCGCAAACGTAAACGTCAATCCTACTCCTGCCCAGGAAGAATTTCAAGACTTCCTCGAAAAGAATACGGACCACGGTTCAAGAGTACATCCTGAAGATCGTGAAGACGCTCGTAGCGAGGCCGAGAACTCTGACGAAGACGAAGAAGATCGTTACCGCAACTCACAAATAGAAGCAGCCATGCGCGTCCCAAGTTTGGCAGGTGAAGTGAAGCTGCCGCCGGCAAGCTTCGATTCGGGCCGTAGCACTGGCGTAAAAGGTGTCATTGCCGACGCTCGCGCCTATGAACTAGCTCGTCAGAACAAGTGGCGGAGTAGAGTTCGCGCCGCTCGCCAATCTGTATTCGGGAAGGGTGAAGGAGCTCGTTCTACCGGTTCACACAGCGGCGACAGCGAAGAAGATGAAGACGAGGATAGCTTTCTCCAGCAATGGCGGGAGACACGAAGACAAGAACTCGAGAGGGAAGCTAAGAATGGCATTCGCACCCGGAGAACAAGCCCGAGCTTGAGAATGTATGGGCGTTTCGATAGTGTTGACGCCCTAGGATACCTGGATGCCATCGAGAGAGTAGGAAGAGATACAGTCGTCGTTGTATTCGTTTACGACCACGAGGTTAGTTAATTCCTCTTTGCAGAACCTAACTTATACAAGCATATACTAATCAAACGGACAGTGCCAGGTATCGGGTCTCATCGAGTCGGCATTACGGCCGCTAGTCACATCTTATCCTGAAATACATTTCGTCAAAGTCCACTACGAGGACATTGAATTCGATAATGCTGCCGTGCCCACAATTCTTGCCTACAGGAACCAGGGTGATCTATTCGCCAACCTGACAGGCATCATCGACATGATTCCTGACGACGAGGACTTCGACAGTGACTCGTTAACAAAGATCTTCAAGAAGCATAGCATCATATAAAGCAACTTGAATCATCGTTCGAAAGCATACGCTGGCGTTGCTATTCCAATTATGAGAGCACAGTCTCTAGTCGGTGTTCGATCTACTCAAACTAATATCTGGCACGGTAGAGAGGATAATACCATAGGCTCACCCGTCTGGTTAGACAGCGTCGCATTATTCCGCGACGCAATTATGGACGAGTTAGATTTGATGGCTCCCAATTCCTCTACATCTAGAAGCCTCATAACTCCGCCTTGGCGCTTGACCTATCCGGTTAGCTATGCCGAACCAGTTGTATGGGATGGCGGTTAGCTTATACTTTTGGGGGAGTGCGAAGTTTGTAGCGAGGGGTGCCGTCCACAGGGTGACGAGAGCGAATGGTACTAGGAACGACGGTAATGATAGGGAAGACGAATGGCAGACGAAGGACAGATGAAGGACCCATGAGTGAATTTGCGATATCCCATTGATGTTATTACAATTCTGGAGTACAGAAAGGTACGGATGGTATGGGATTCGATACAAGACTAGCTACTCGGCATATATTGGCCCTTAGGACTAACGCCTTGGTCAGGTAGAAGATCCCCAGAGGACCCTGAGCCTTATGTTGTAGCCTAATAATACCAATTTGATCACACCAATACCATTGTCTTCGTAAGCCATATTTGCATATTTAAGATGTGTGTTGTGTTATAATAGGCGATAGGTAGGATCGGCGCGAAATATCAATACCAATCAACGATGTACTAGCATTGTGTCGAGGTGGTCGATGGGCTGGTGGGATTGGCGGGTTAAATCAAGGATTTCGTTAAGGATTGTGAAGTGTAAGTCTCCAAGGTTAGGTAGGTTAGATCAAAGATCAACTTGGTTGGAGACCCAAAAGGTGAACAACCTTAGGTCTGTTGGTATGTTTCTAAGGGTCCAATCTAACATGTACCTAATAGATGCGTGCCCGATATGTAGGTACTAACAATGGAGGGGAATTAAAAAAATGGGGACTGGATCCAGGCTGAATTGGTGGTCATCTCTAGATACATAGGTATCATAGGTATCTTGGGTAGGTACCTAACTTACTTACTACGTACATATATGACAAGTAATTTATTTGGCTTTGAACACCAGCGCTTCCAACATTAATAATATCAGGTAGATATGACGATACCCTATAGAAGTGTAATCTATCTAGGTACGTGCATGGATGTGGGTATAGAGTACGTAAGGTACATATCTACTACCTACTAATATGTATATGCGGTGCAGCGCATCTTAAACCCCCACCATTTTCCGTGTCTTATCATGGAACATAGCCAACACTTTCTCGTCCCCATTAATTCTCCCTCTAGGCTCTGCTTCTTCTTATTTAGGTATCTACAAAGATCAAACGCACAAACAAAATATCGCGAGCTGCTAGGCTTGAGCTCATCTCCCCTATCTTCTCTATTATCTATAATATCCGTTTAGAATAAAGACATGAAGGAAAGGCGGGCTAGGAGGTAGGCAGCAGATCTCTTCTCATGGTAATAAATGGGGGGGGGGGGGGGGGGGGGGGGGGGACAGTTTTTAATGAATATTCACAAAAAAAAAGAAAATTGATAAATTGAAACACAGTAAAAAAAAATATCAAAGGCGTAA
>MU623478.1:0-38933 GCA_025201765.1 Daldinia sp. FL1419 | reverse complement strand
GCCCCCCCCCCCCCCCCCCCCCCCCCCCCCCCCCCCCCCCCCCCCCCCCCCCCCCCCTCTAGGTGATCCATTAGTTAAGGCATCTGCACCTATCTTAGGTACTTGCCTACCTTGATACGCTCTATCTGAGCGGTGCCTAGTCCTGCTAGTGCAGATCCTCCTCCACCTGACCTGAAGCATTGGATGTACTCTCTTCTGCTTCTACTTGTCCTATTTTCTACATCCTACATTACACACCTGCTGACCTCGTGGATAAGTTGTGCTCGGTCTTAATATTCCAATTTGATACGAATATTTACCGTCTAAAATTGACCGGTTTCTTTTCTTTCCTTGTTTTAAAGCCCTGCACGCGCAATAGATCACCTTTAACGAGAGTACCTATCAAGATACCAAAATACCAAAATACCAGACCAATCCACTTGCAACTCGCGCTAGGGATTATAGGAATTCCCTGACTTGCGAGATTTACCCTATAAGAAACGGGTATAAAAGGAGGTATCCATAGGGAATTATAGTACTTGCATGTACCTCGGTACATAAGGTCGTAGTTCCCTAAACTCTAAGGTGAGAATACCCCGCCCCCTCCATGTTCTATGTGTATTCGCGCGCCATAATACGTAAGATGGTCTGTACAAGCGAGTTTCAGTAAGGCAGCTTCACGCTGTTTTTACTTTGCCTTACTTTACTTGCTTTACTTGCCTTGACTTATTTACTTACTTACTACCTACGTACCTTGTTATTTTTCTTACTTGCCTTACCCATCCAGCTACTTCATACATTCTTGATTATTTTACTACTCGACCCCCCAAAAAGACCAAAAAACCAAAAAAAAAGAAACATCTAAACTCATTCGACCCGTTCTAGTTAATCCTCACGCATCTTCTTATCCCTCTTGCCATTCTTACCTCTTGAGGTACTCGGGATAGCGTTGCCAAAACGTTTATCGCGAATCCGTACGTAGGTATGTATCATAAATCATATGAAAGAGATAAGCCATGCCTCCTCGTCCTTGGTTGTTATATTTCCCTTTCCCTTTTCCAACTTGCCCCAAGTCGCATGTGCCGCTTCGTTATACACACTGTTCCATAACGTCTGTCCGGTTTAGATACCTAACCCTATCTACCTTTACCTAGAGCCTGCTTCTCCAGAGCCTACCTACCTTACATATGCATTCCTCTTGACTTTGCTTTCTCTTCTTCTCTTCTCTTCCTTGCCTATCCAAAACTCGAGTGAGGAAAGGCTCAATAGCTGTTAAAAGAACCAACCGTTCGAGATTACTTAGCTGACACTTTCCCCTCCTAATTCGTCTAGATATCTAAGCCGCACGGCCCCCTTTCTTGCCCTTTATCCCAGGCATATGCAACTTGGATTTGGACGCTTCGATTCGAACTTATCTGCAGCAATCTGTTTGCCTGATACCGATACTCCCACCTTATAACCTCGTGAAGACCCATAATATCTCTTGTCTGCCTGTTTATAGCCTGCCGCGTGTTCTGTCGTCCTCGTTTGGTTTACCACCCCACAACGGTAAACTCGAGGTATGACGTGATCCTGCAAAGGCGTCTTGTTCTACCGCGTAATGGAACAGTCTGAACCATCAACACCCAACTATATACCGACTGGTGTTCCCCATCTAACCACCGATTCCCCTCCTTGTTTTACTGTAGCTGGACCGAGTGAAGAAAATAGTCTCGACCGTACATCTAGCTCCGAACCGTCACTCCGATTTCCCCGGCCTTTAGGCAATCGGCAACTCACGAACTGGATATCCTCCAGTTCACCCGACATCATGCAGCCAGAAAACTTCCTAGACGATGACCCCAGTTTGGCTGAGCTGGGCTACGATGTCATCGGTACCGACGGCGAAAGCCAAGCCGAGTCTACCGCCAGCTCCCTCGACTATCAAAGGACTGATGATGTCCAAAGCCTAGTTGGCACTGATACCGGCACCGACGTTGATGCCAACGATGTTGATACCGACTCTTCCGATGACGAGGACGGGGAAGAGGAGGCTACTACACTAAACGAAGCTGCTGTCGTCAGCACCGTCCATGATACTATCGTCGAAAATGCTGTTGAATCTGACGACGAAGATGCCGATATAGAGACGCTCGCAAACCAGAGTCTCGAGCATCCTACAGACTTCTCCCAACATGGTATCTTGAGCCTGCCACGTCGAGCAGAGATTGACCAAAGTCAGGCCCGGGAAGCCCTTGCGGGAATGCACGGGTTATCTTCTCAAGATACGACGCTAACAAAAGAAGACAACGCATATTCGTTATCTCCTGAATACGAAGACTCGGAAGATCGTTTTCTGGAGAATTGCCGCCAGGGAATTAGGTTCATCCAAGGGAACTATCGTATTCTAGTTGCCCTGTCTGGATTTGCTGTTTTCTACGGCCTTATTCTCACGGGAAAGTACTTCGTACTCAGCCCGCCAACTCCCAAGGTACTATCTACGGTTCCGATAGCTTCGATTTCTTCTGCAGCTGTTCCTTCTCCCCTTGGGAGTTCCATAGCTACTTCCACATTCTCCTCGGCAGTACCTCATTTACCAACTCAAAAGGCACTACAGACTAGCACTGCACCAAGTGGCCTTGCGTTCATGGCATTTGGAAAAGATAAGGATCAGATAGATACCGCTGACGAGTCTCAACAACAAACCATCTGCTCGGCCGAACTATACGATCGAAATGAGATTGTGGTAAAAATTCCACAGAGTATCAAATCCGCTTGGCTCTCGAGGGATGCCATATTAATTGCGGTAAGCCGGGGTCTATATGATATACCAACCAAGGTTACGTCGGTAGACGAAGGTTTCTTGATCCAGGTACCCCTGGAGGAGGCATACAATATCCTAGCTGTGTCCATTGCCACCACTTCGAAACCTAAGGTTAAAGAGACTTTCCGAGTCGACTTTGGTAGGAATAAATTTATAGGTGCTCTTGATGCTGGAAAGCAGCTGGTCAGGGGCTTTGCGCAGAAATTTGTCGACACCGTTAATGAGACTACGGCGTGGGTTGAAGAGACTTGCATGCCTTCCTTAGATAACATGTCGAAACAAATGTGTGACCAAACATCATCTGTTTCCGACATCTTACTGCAGGGGTTCAGAGAAGTCGTCAACGCTGTCCTTAGTTTCCCTTCCCAGCTCATTTCCCAAATCACGGCCCAGATTAAGCAGTCCCTCGGCGATGACGAACTAGCACAACGTCAACATCAAGTACAGTTAGAGGTTATGAGAGGGGCTCAAGACCTCCGCGACGAACTTGCGCTACGTTACCTTTCTGCGCAGCTTAGATCTAAGCTCTGGTGGCTTCGAATACAGGGGAAGGATGATGAGTACCAGCATTATCTTTCGAAAGCCGAGGCCTACCTAAAAGAGAGGACTGTCGATATCAGAGCGGCTAAGCAGGAGAGAGCCGAGTACGTCAAGAAGCAGGTAAAGTCGCGGCGAAACAACGAGCGTGACGAGCGAAGAGGTTCCTTCTGGACCAAACGCACGTGACGTTCTCAGGCATGACCTGCCTATTCTAGACATTTTAATTACACGGTAGGCGAGGGTGAACTCGGGGGCGGCGTTGGGTTTGAGTGATTTGGTGTTTTTTTGCTGGTTATCTCGTTCTCGGTTATCTATCTTGACACCATTAGAGAACAAAGCGGTGCTTACCTTGAATCCCCGCCTATCTCTCTTCGGCTTGGTTGCCGTATTGACGATACATGTACACAAGGATGGACTACTAGGAGTATGATAGGATGTTATATTCCCCACTTTCTTCGCGTTTGAGTGTCAGGGCTCAGGGATTACGAAGTTCAGAGGCTATATGTTTTGATATGTTCTTACTGCCAACCGTATTTTGGCGTTGTTGCCAAGTGGTTGTGATCCTGGCGAGCGGAGGACGGCTCGTCGTCTGCCCTAAGGATATTGTTGATAGTTGGTGGGCATAACGCTCGAGAGCTATTCATTTGTACTTCGTAGTGGCTTGTCAATAAGACTAAAATCCGTGGGACCCTAGACATATAACCAATTATTAGACTGAGAATAGTGCAATGCTTTCGTGCTTGTACATTTTACGCGTGGTATTTCTACGTTGTGTACGTTGTGCTCCTGTGCTATAGTCCCAATAGAAGCCACTGTTATAACCATAGGTGATTTAACGGTGGGATTTCTTTGTGAGGCTTTCTCGTTCCCTTTGTCCTTTGCCATTATATGATGATGCTCTTCGTCTGTTCCCATCATAGCATTATGTTCAATTGCTCTATAGCATGCGAGCACCTCCCCTCCCCCTCTGTCTTTACAGAAGTACCCCTGATGGTGTGTCTTTATAATTCTATATGCAAGTTAAGCTGTTGTCAACTTTGGTGGCACTGCCTAATGTCTTTATTGTGTTATATCATAGGTATACTGATTTCGTTGTATTTGTGCTTTCTATCTAATTATACGTGTGTATAACCGCTACGAGTTTGAAGTTGTGAGTGATAATATTGATAATATTGAAAGTATTACATTAGATAGGAGCTTTTATAGATGTTATAGGTAAGTTGAGGTACCTATGTCATTGTCACATGTGTACAAGACATGTACAGGATATGTAGGTAGGTACCTCGATGTGGAGATACATGTAGGTAAGAGGTAGTCTATGTATGTACCTACATGTGGAGTTCTTGCAGCTGCTGACCGTTCATCCGGACCGTTTCCCACCTGATTAGCCAATTAGTAGAGGGGCACGAGTTCTCGGTGGGGGGTTTATTTGCTGCCCGACCTTAAGAAATCAAGACCCGCGGATGGATAGTTAGGATAGGTTCAGGGGGGAAGGGCAGCCAGGGCAGGAGGGGAAAAAAAAGGAGGGAAGGGCGGGCATTTCAGGGCGGGGCGAGGGGCAATTCTTTAGATTCCCCGCCCCCTCGTTTGTTTTGCAAGATTGTTATTTGATTTGGAACCATCAACCACAAGTCAACCACAAGTCAACCACAATTATTTCAACCTAATACCACATAACTTTTAAACCCAGCTATCATCATACAACTTTCTACCCAATCTTCTGGTTGCGCTCCGTATACTTACATAGTAGACAAGAAAAAAAAGAAATCGATCGGTACGTGTGTACTTTTTTTTCTTTGCATTATTTTACCTGCATAAATTTCGTCTGCATCAAATCACTTGCAGCTTCACAATCCTTGAAAACTTCTAGATCTTGGTACATTAGTTAGGTACCCTTCCACCTCATTGCTTGAGGTCGTTTGGGAGTTGTGACACACTCGTGTACCAAAAGTCTGTGACGGTGGGGTAGCATATTTGATGACCTTTATTTTTTCTTCTTCCTTCTTCCTTACCTCTCGTATCTATTCTCTTCCTAATCAAGGTTGCTTGCTTATTATCTTCCCTTATTTACTTTTCTCATTTGCTAAAACTATTATTCTCCCCTAACCCATCCCCATAACACAATCAACATCTGCTACAGTACGAGTTTTTTTTTTTTTTTTAAAAAAAAAAACCTAGATCTGCTTGTTAGTGTTCGCTTTCTCTCTACGAAGATAGCTACCTATTATTTGTTGCGCTGGACCAAAAAAAAAACATTCAAGAATTTTTGACTCACATTCTAAGTCAACAGTATCGAAAATGAGCTCAACAGAGAACACCGAGCCTAAGGTCGGCGAGACCAAGCCTGCCGAGACCGAGACCAAGCCTCTCACCTCTTCGTCTGTCTTCTCCATGTTTGGTGGCGGCGCAAAGAAGGAGAAGAAGGAGGACGATGACCGCGGTGATGTTTCCGGTAGCGCCAAGGCCCAACGAGAGGCTGCCGCCGCCGCGAAGGGCGACGACGAGGTATGAATAAGCATACTTGAGTGTCCTTTCTGGTCTGCTGTAATAAGCGCTAACTGCATTTATCTGTATAGGAAGAAGTGGCTCCCGAGTCGGAGGATGTCCACTTCGAGCCCGTCCACAAGCTTACCGAGAAAGTCAAGACCGTCACTCACGAGGAATCCGAGGAGGAGATATTCAACATGCGATGCAAGATGTTCAAGTTCACCCAAGACTCCTCGGGCAAGGGAGAATGGAAGGAGCGTGGTACTGGGCCTCTTCGTCTGCTGAAGCACAAGGAGAACGGCAAGATTCGTCTAGTGATGCGACGAGACAAGACCCTCAAAGTTTGCGCCAACCACTACAGTACGTTTTGCCCTACTCTTTATCTTGTATCCGCTATACAGTGTACTAATATACTGAATCTTTAGTTACCCCCGAGATGACGATCGCCCCCATGTCCACCAGTGACCGTGCTTGGCTCTGGAACGTGGGTGCTGATGTTAGCGAGGGTGAACCTGAGGCTATTACTGTCTCCGTTCGCGTAGCTAATGCCGAGAGTAAGCTTTAGTTCCACTCTACTCCCGTTATATATATATACTAATACCCGTCTTAGATGCTCAACTGTTTAAGGAGGCTTGGCTCAAGGCCCAGAAGGAGAACGAGGCTGTCTTTGCCCAGGCCAAGGCTGAGGTTAGCAAGACAGAGGAGCCCGAGTCCAAGACTGAAGAAAAGAAGGAGGAGGCAGCCGCTTCCTCGTGATGTGCGGTATGCACGACGTCGATGATGGTGTGCGCCCGAAACCCGTTGGGTGCTGTGGACTTCGAATCACTTATATTCCCTGCATGGTGAATGCATAGAGCAAGTGCTCCGCTACGGAAGATTTGGACAGTAGGGCATGTCCTTGAAGGATTTACAGAGCAGCGATGGACGGTAATGATTACGACGAGAGAGGAAGAGAGACAACTAGATAGTCCACGGGTGGATCGAGCACCAACTTCCCCAATAACTTAGTCACGACATATTGTCCCCTGCGAAACACTTCACATTCACACACTTACAATGAATACAACCCCGATCCTCTCCCCAAAGAAGCAAAAAAAACAAAAAACTAAAAAAACTAATATTGCGAATAGAAGTGTTGAAACATGTTGTAGAGCTGCTGAAAGTGATTTATGTGTACCTATTTGCGTCGGCTTGTTGTAACTTTTGGGAATCTTCCGAGGCTTTTTTTCTTTGAGTTACCTGCTATATGAAACGTCATGTATCTAAGCTAGGTAGGTAGGTAATTACATAGGTACCTATATAGATTTGATATATTAACAGGGTTATCTCCGATTATAGAGACTATATCTGAGTTGCCCGTTTAAGGTAATGGCGTTTTCGGGCGGGTAGGAAGTGATATGTGCCTGCCTACCTATTTACTTACTTACCTTTTGGGTACCTCTTACTACCTATGGTCATGCCTCATATACCTATGTACTTACCATAGTAAGCAGGTAGGTACTGAGGTAGGTACTGAGGTAGGTAATGTAGAGCTTAATTGGGTGGCCACGTGACTTCGCGGAAATGGTCGACAACGTGATTTTCAGTGCGACGCGTAATTCTTCAGGCTTTTTCAGGTTTCAAGCAGCTTTCATCTCTTTATCTGCTCAGCACCTTATTCTCGGCCACTAAGATTCTTTAGGCTTTTATTTGCTAAATCCTGGTGCTTGTTCAAATTCCGGACCCTATTTGGGATCTCGCCCGGGTTATTTATTTAATTTGCACTCCTTCGCCACTAGGTCATATTTCTTATATGGAAATCTGGTAACGGGCTCACAAGCCTCTTAATCACACACCTCCTAACCTAGACGTTTATTAGCGTCACCTGGGGCATCTATTCTAAAGAAAACATTGTCCCGGACTATTACGGCGCTGAAACGCACTAATACATCTGTTTCCCTCTATTATTGTTTTCACACCTCTTGGATCGATAACGCATCGCAACGGCGTAGCATGGCTCGTAAGAATAAAAAACGTCAGACTCAACTTACGCTCGAGCCTGCTGGAACCTCGATCTCTCCGAGCCAAGCTGCTCCTGCGAATGTACGTTATTCCAAGGATACGAATGTGAGCCGTAGCCTAGGCCATACACCCCCGGCCATGCAGCCGACTCGTACTCCGGGCCGCTCCAAGAAGAGGCAGAGTAAATTACAGCCTACCGCAGGTATGTATTTGTTCTTTGTTATTTATAAACTATTTTACATACGTGCCTTTCTTTTCGAGGGGAAATCGCTCCAAATCATATCTGCTATGCAAAAGATGGAATGGCAAACGAACTAGTTTGTAAAATCACAATACTTATTATCAAACAGGGCTTCCACAAAATGCGTCCTCACCGAGTAAGCCACCTCCGGCAAGCTTCATGCCGAGACTTCATGGCTCTAAGCACATAATCGTGGGTGATGACTCCGACTCAGAGACTGGGAAACCGAGCCAAGGAGAAGAGGACAATGCCCCTGTCAAATCATCACAGTCGGTCTCAACTAGACTTCGAAATACTGTCATTGGTGATGATGACGATGAAGACGACGATGAGCCTATTGCTCCCCCCTCCGCACTGAAACGCCGACGTCCTGTTGTCCTCTCAGACGACGAGGACGAGGACGATGATGATGACAGTCCTATTGTCCCGCCTAGCTCGTTAAAACGCCCTCGTCCGAAATTTATTGAACTTGAGGGCTCTAGCGACTCAGACGTTTCTCCAGTAAAAAAGAGGAAGACATCAGCCTCAACTCCTGGCCGTCTCAAGAGACCAACTTTGCTTGTCTCCTTTTCTCCTACAAGAAGGGCTGCACCAAAGCGCCATCGTACTGAAAAACAGAAGAAGATGGAATTACTTCGCCGCCGAAGAGCTGGCGAGAGGATCGAAAAACTAACGTCCTCGGAAGAAGATTCCGATGGAGAGAAGCGCGGAATTTACGATACGGATTCCGAAGAAGAATTTGTTGCTCTAAAGGAGTTTGATGACGAGGAGTCTGAGGTTGAAGAAGCAAAAGAGGAAAAGCCTACTAAGCGACGACAACGAAAAGAAAAGGGGGTTGTGGAGATAAACCGGGATGGTTTTGAAGATGGACAAGGCGAAGAAGGATATGATGATGACAAGGATCTAGAGGATTTTATTTCCGATGACGATGATGCTCCCTTAGGAGCTCCTGCGAATCTGGATATTCCTTTGGAATTCACGGCGCAAGCGCATAGGCCACTCAAAGACCAATTCCCGGTTGTTATAGAGTGGCTAGTTCACAACCGCATCAACCCCGCGTTCGAACGTAATGATCCTGTCTACAACAACGCCTGGCGCAAACTAGATGACGAGGTCCGCGCCCTCGCATCCTCCAAATTCGCCTCGGCTGCTTGGAAACCCGAGTTCTACCGCACACTCAAAGGTAGGCCCAAGATGGAGGCCTATGAAATGGACCGATCCGAGAGAAGCGCCGGTTTGTATGATACGTGTGACGCCTGCGGTCGAAGTAATCACCCTGCCTCTTTCCGAATCATCTTCCAAGGACATCCTTACTACAAGAGTACTCTAGCAGACGTCGAATCCGACACGGAGGATAGTAATGACTCCGACGCCGGCTCCGTCGACACCCAAGGCATGACCCTACCCCCTGTAACACGCGAATGGCACGTAGGCGTCGTATGCTGTAGCAACGCCGAAACGGCACACAGCCTCCTTCACTGGAAGCACGCCCTGAAAGAATGGGTCGAGGAGCGTCTTCAAGACGATGGCTGGATGACTGCGAATAAGCTTAAGGAACGCGAGCGGCTGAAGGCTCGCAAGCGTCGCGATTTGGCAAATAATATCGTGGATGGCTGGCGCGAAAAGGGCATTGTGGCTGCCCTGTATAAGGACTTTAAGAGTACCCTTGAGAGCGCGCGCAATAAGACTACTACGAGGAGTCGGGGACGGTTTCGTTAGGGTATGGTTGCTTTGTCTGCTATTGCGATGGGATAGGTTTACTACCACGAGATATCCGTATTAGAACGGTGATTGGTTAGCTGCGCTCTGCGTTCGATATTGCGCTAAGAGTAGGCGAAGCATAATCGGGACAGAGAGGTGAACGGGCTGCGAGGAATAGGAAGTCATCTACATAGCTACGAAGTCATGAGGTCACGCGAACACTTCGATAATGACGAAAATCGCAATACTTTATATTTTTAATTTTGTCCCTTGGGCACCTACCTCACCTTGTCTTATATCCTTCCCTGTCGCACTGCCGTGATATCTTAAGTACCTCTCCATGACCAACTAGTATTCTCTTTTCTCTCTTCAATTTCAATCTTATTCTTCTATTTTCTTCTCTAGGTATCTACCTAATAGCTTTAGCCTTCGTAACGAAATCCCGTATCCGATCCAAGCTCTGCTGACCATCCGTACCCTCAACACCGCTGCTTACATCGACACCAACGATCCGGCTGCCATCCTCTCCAGCG
The DNA here is from genome assembly GCA_025201765.1 of Daldinia sp. FL1419. Taxonomy (NCBI): domain Eukaryota; kingdom Fungi; phylum Ascomycota; class Sordariomycetes; order Xylariales; family Hypoxylaceae; genus Daldinia; species Daldinia sp. FL1419. The sequence goes on along the minus strand of MU623478.1, from coordinate 28,648 downwards.
GCATACACCACATCCGCCACATTCTCCGGTGCCAAGCCTCCTGCCAGAACGACGCGTAGTTCGGGGTCCTTTGCTAGTGCTGCCTTTACGTCGACAGCGTCGAGTAATTGCCCCGAGCCGGATCCCGAATCGAATAGGGGCGCGACGTGGTACCCACGGGCTCCGAGCCCGGGCTCACCCGGCTCGAAGCGCCGCAGCACGGGGACCGGTATCGCGCGTGCCCATTCGACGGGTTCGCGGCCGTGAAGTTGTACAGCGTCGAGAGAATAGCGTTTTTGCAGCTCGAGAATCTCATCCAGGGGTTGGTTTTGGAATACGCCGACGAGGAGAGGGCGGCTGGGAAGAGTAAGTTTGCGGGATGCCGATGCGAAGAAGTCGCTGGCGACATTGCTGGGGATAGGTGAAATAGACGCTCGTGAGTCTGATCGAGAGAAGTCGTGGACTGCTTTGGAGATAGCCTTTGCGACCTCATCGCTTACGGTACGTTTTCGTCCCGGCACGAGGATCATGCCGATTAAATCCGCACCAGCCTCAGCGGCAGCTAGGGCACCCTCGGGAGTACGTGTACCGCAGATCTTGACGAGGAGGGGGTTGGGCTTGGGGGTTTGCTGGGCGGTTGTTTGACCGGCGCAAAGCTGCTGAATAAATTGCCTTGCGTCAGGCGCGCGCATAATAGCTTCGCCCACTAGGATAGCGTTGACACCGTCCTTGTGGTTTGCGACTACGTCGTCGTAGGTGTTAATGCCGCTAAGGGCGCATATGATAGTCTCCTTTGGTACGAGACTACGTAGCCTGCTAGTGGTACCTAGGTCAACCTCAAAGGACTCCAAGTTGCGGTTGTTGACACCAATAACCTTAGCGCCTAGCTTAACAGCAGTGTTCATCTCCTCTGCGTTCTGAACCTCAACTAGGGGCTCCATCCCTAGAGATAGAGAGTACTTGTAAAGACGTGTGAGTAACTCTACATCGAGCATTTTGACAATGAGAAGGACGGTATCGGCACCAGCGAGCCGCGCCTCTAGGATTTGGTACTCCTCGAAGATGAACTCCTTACGTAGCACTGCGGGTCGATTGGGCATGCTATCTAACACTTGCCGTACTGCACGGAGATCCTCGATGCTGCCCTTGAACCAGTCTGGCTCCGTAAGCACAGAGATAACGCTAGCCCCTGCGAGAGCGTATTTTTTCGCTTGTGATGGCGCATCGATGTCGAGGGCAAATATGCCTTTCGAGGGCGAGCCTCGCTTAATCTCGGCCATAAGAGAGACATCGAATGGAGTCTGACGCAAGCGGTCGGCGAACGATATCTGAGGGGGAGCGGCGTTGAGCTCGTATGCAGCTTCGAGGTCTCTCGGGCGTTGTGACGGGATCTCCTTCTGGGCTGCCACGGCTTCCTTCCTGCGCGCATATATTTGTTGTAATATGTTGTTCTTTTTAGGGGTTGCGGTTTCGATGTTTTTCGCGACACCGTTGACTTGCGCTTCTTTCTGTAGTTGTTCATTCTCGGCCCAAGTACCCCCTTGCATGTGTAGGAAGTTTTTGATCATAACCCGACCATCCGCTGACAGAATACTCTCGGGGTGAAATTGGACGCCTTCGACCGTATACTCCTTATGGCGCACACCCATTATGACACCTTTTGAGCCGTCGTCCTTGGGTATCCAGGAAGTGACTTCGAGGCATTGCGGTAGAGTAACATGGGTACCTGCAAGCGAATGATATCTCGTGACAGGAAGGCCTTGGGCCATTCCCGCATAGACGCCCTTGGAATCATGGGCCAATGGCGAGGTCTTGCCGTGAAGGATTTCTCCAGCAGACTTTACATCGCCGCCGTACACTTCGAAAATGCACTGCCTAGATAAATTCGAGTTAGGTAACCGGCTAAGCAAAAAATGATGTTTGAGAGGGATCGCATTTCAACTCACTGTCCCATGCAAACACCAAATATGGGGATCTTTCCCGCAAAGTGTCTGATGGCATCTCGGCTAACTCCAGAGTCGGAGCTGGGGTGACCTGGACCGGGGCTGACGACGAGCTGTGTTGGCTTCTTGGCTATTAGTTCATCGAGCGTGATTTGGTCGTTTCGGTATACGGTGACTTTGGCGCCTTCGAGGACAAGGTATTGGTATACGTTCCAGGTAAAGGAGTCGTAGTTGTCTATAAGAATGAGGTTCGAAGCGGTAGGAATGGGAGGTGACGGATCGGGATGATGAGGGGAGTGATCAATGATGTCCAATGTCGCGGCCATGGTTTTTACTTGGTCCTCGTTTGGTGGTCTTCGTTTATTGTCTTCTTTGATCTTGTGTCTTGATTCTTTGTTTAGTCTATGAAATTTTTTTTTTAAAAAAATAATACGTTAGAGTGGGATAACTCTTCTATTAATCAGTTTGGAAATGAAGGTATCTCGATTTTTTGAATCACAATTTCACTCTTCGGACAAAAATGGGAGACAGTATTAACGTGGGAAACAAACAAAATATCCGACAGTATTCGAGAAATCCCACTCTAGTACTCTACTGGCTTTCTCGATTGGACTTTTATGTTGTACATGCAAACAATTACTTTGTAATTATTTCCGGGGATCGGAGGTACCTAAGGTATGACAACCTAAAGTGGCAGAATTCCATAACTAGCCCCTCCAAAAGGGTTAACTAATAAGGCTGAAGCTAAAATGCATCTATCTTTAGTACCTCTTTGCCATAACTTAACGTTAGGTAACTATCGACAAAACAAAATAAAACATCGGATATCCAAGGCAATTGCCACATCCGGTGGGCATGTGGCTTGCCTTACTCCAAAAGGTACATATCCTAGGTGGGCTACAGGTATAAGGTGCGCTAACTCTAACCAGATAACGCGTACCTGCGCGCGGTTGTTGCATTTAGTATTAACTAGGTATTGTACGATACGATACATAGTAGGTACGTAGTACTTTTTAGGTGGGTCAACCGTACTTAGCTGGTACCTACATGCACGTTCGGAAGCTCTGACGCTGAACATTCTTTTTTATGTTAGTATCCCGTAGAAAGCTCTAATGAAGGAGCAGCAACTTAGCAACCCAGTGATTTTGCGATTTTTGACTTCTTTTTAAAATCGCGTCTCAGCGAAGAGCTAAATAGCTTCTCGTATTTTGCTAACTCACATGCATTCGATGCACAGTCACCTGCGCATTGCCTGCTGATAGCTGCAGCAATGGCAGAATCACTATCTGACCATGTTTATTTACCTCCTTTGGAGCCCTGCTTGAAGGGCGAAACTGTCGTCTTGTAGGTTGAATACTTCTTATAAACTATTATAATCCGCTAACCTCGTTCTTCAATTGCTTTTATAGATCGTGGAAGTTGTTAGCTTCGGCACTGACAGACCCTTCTGGTCATCGACAGAGCAGTTCTGCTGTCGTCGACTATCTCACTGATCCCCTGGTTCAATCCTTCATTACCCAACCCGGTTCTGCCTTCGATCCGCCGAGCGACAAGAGCCCTCATAATGCAGCGTTTGTTAAGAAAACTGCTGCTATTCAAGTAACTCCTACCCCCAATGACAAGTACGACATCAATGTCATTAAAGAGGATACCCTCTGGTTGAGCAAGAATGCTCGCATAAACGAGATCGCTGCCCTTCGAGTAGTTGTTATCGAATTCCAATCACGTCCACGCGACCAACTTTTAGGTCCCATCTCTAATCAAGATGTTGCGAGCCTACGCGAAGGTGCAGGTGCCTCGAATGCGCAGACCACCAATATCCTCCCTGGTTTTAACATTGGAAGCACGCTCGACGCTGCCGACATACAGGCCAACTTCGAGAAGCCTGAGAGTAGGAAGCAGCGTATATTCCAGACTTACCTCGAGGAATGTCGTTGTTATGCCGCCACCAACGATTACATTTTTACCTTGGTTTTGCAAGAGAGCATGCCCTTTTCACCGCAAACCGAAACGTCAGAGGCAATTCGAAAGTCGTATCTCAAGGCATATGGCATGTCTCCTAAGCAGCCCCAGAAATCTCCGAATGATACTCCAACCAAGACCTTCCATGCCCTCGTCACTCAATATTTGGGTTTACTGCCGGATTCTATCACACGTTCCCAAGCCCCTCTTGACACGATGGTGGAGGACAAGATCTTGTTGACAGAGGAGCTTAACGAGAGATGGGTTCAGACATGGCTTACGGAAGCCCTTCACCGGATGGCCATCGTTTTCCAGCTTCTGGATTTGTCCAGCGATGTTTTCGTGTCCGCTCAACTCGCTCAGCAATGGTTCTCGCTCGCCAACACCCTAGGTTTCTTGGAACAGCTTCAGGGGGTAAGTTACTCGGATTGCTATCACCATGAATTTACGCCTTTACTAACAACGTTTCTAGTTCCCAAGAAGCATATCAGACTTGGCCGTTCCGTTGCAGTGTCTAACCTGTGTCATCTCTCTCTCGATTATAAACCTTCCTCGGATGATGAGTTTTTTCGAAGGAGAAGTAGAATTGAATACAGACGAAGAATTCCTTGCTTCTTCAAATGCTCTCGAACAAATTCACGACGTGCTGGAAGGCTTCGTCGACCAAAACTCACTATACGCAATTCCGGTTTTATTCGCCTGGGTGCCAGTAGTACATGCCATGTTTTCATCCTACCAAGAACGCGCAGAGAGACGGGATGCAATTCAAAATGAAAAGGCCGTCGAAAACTATGATTCGACTACTCAGATGGCCCCGTCTCTAGGGAGGAGAAATTCTGCGGGGAGTATCACGACAATTGACAAGCGGAGATATGATGATTTCCTCATTAATAAGAACTTAGACCGGGATTTTAAAAGGGCCCAGGTGCTCGCGGTTGTGGCAACGGATCAGGGGCGTGTTTACGATGTCATTGCTGCCATGTCCTCTTACCTCGGGACCTCAGACAACGCAATATTTCCTGATTCGGTTGGTTCCCGTATGAGATACGCATTTTTAGACTTGCTTCGAGTCACTTTTCCTTTCGTAGGGTATAAGTCGGAGCCGGTCTACGCTCTAATAGCATTGCTATCCGGTGGCCAAGGCTACTGGGACCTCGCAAAGTTTCGCACTACTTCTGTGGAACAGGATGTCATTACATTGGCCTTGAACGACGAGCTCATCCTTGAAAGCTACTTTCACCAGGCGTTGAACCGCTTCCCCTACGAATTCATCCCATTCGTTACCCTGTGCCGGATCCTTTATTCTCCGCATACCAATACTACTAGTCGTGCGCAGATTTTGGGGCTCCTTCAAAAAACGCCGACACTTACATTTACTCTACCAGACGATTTCAACCAATATCAGCTTGCCTACGAGGAGGATAATTCTAACAGCTTCCAGTTTCTGGATGATTTCCCTCTTCTTGCCCCTGTAACGGGCCGGAGGCGAATAGCCGCGGAGGAGGAATCTTTCATAATACCAGCGGGCACCTACGGTCGGTTCCTCGTAGACGAAGGGAGGATTGTGCAAGTAGAGTATGGGCATTCCGCCTTGGCTCTGCTTGGAAAGAGACTGGACGCAAACCTTGTCGTGGGCAAATACAATTTGGAACTTGGAAAACTTACCACAGAAGAGACTGCCGAGGCAGTATCGCTTCTTGCCACACTCGTTCGCACAGAATGCGTAATAAATCAAAGGCCAGCCGAGGGTCCCCTAGAAGCTGCGCTAGCTATTGTGGGTGAAGCTAGCCGAGCATTATCACGAACTAAAGATATTATATCAGTTGTTTGTGATACACTGGACGTTCTCCTAGACGAAAATACAGAAAATGATTCGTTGGCCGCTGTAGCGGCTTGCCTACAATTCCTTCACGCTGTTCTGCCGATATGCCCGGGCAGGGTCTGGTCATATATGTCGCGGTGTACGATTCTTGGCAATCAAAGTCAAGGAGGTCGACTCGCCAGACTGGTTGGGAACCTCGACCTGTCTGCCGTCCGACTAGATTTCCTGATGTCCGCTGTCCGCCTCTTCTCCGGTCTTATTGACAGTGCCATGGAGAGTTCGGTGCGACGTAAAACGGGTGTAAAAGCAAATTCTAGGCAGAAGCCCACCCAAGATATATGGTTAGGGGTGTCAGATAAAATAATATCCCAGATTTCCTTGTCCATTGTACGGGCATCGATGGACATTCTGGAGAGTTCGTCGACATGGAGATTTTTGTCCGATCTAGATCGTATGGTCCTTGTACGTGACCTGGTACCGATCCTGGACAAAACCATATATTATACATTCAGCATGGATGACATAAATTCGAAGACATTCTTGATGTCGGCGTTGGAGCCAGCTGCAAGATGTGTTTTGGAAAGCTTCCTTGCGCCGTCAGCTGGCAGTCTCCGTATCCAACCGCTTCTTGTAACCCTGGTTACGGCAACACAACCATATGGTTCTACCGTATACGCAAATAAGTCTGAAGCCTTTCGTATGCAGACGAAAGCGGTGCTCGGATTTGCGAAGAACCTGGTGAGAGTAGCGAATTTCTTCGATCATTCCTCGACTATAGTTGAGCATCAGTTGTTCAAGGCAACGCCATTTGTTGCTCGTGTTTGTGCATGCCATGATACTTTTAGGGGCCCAGCTATCGAGCTCCTGGAAGCCTTAGTAATTAGTTCCGGCAAAAGCACTGGGGAGCCCGCTTCTTTACTTGGATATCTTGGTCCCCAGACGTCCCGTTCGTTTATTCAACTGTTGTCAACTCTCGATAAGCCGTTCGACCAATCCCAGGAAGTTAATGCAATTTGGCGATTCTTCTCGGCTATTGTTAGAAATAGACAGCAGTGGATGGCGAACTGTCTTCTTACAGGGAAAACGCCACGTGATGCTAGGAACGGCCCTGGAAAAGCAGCAGAAGCATCTCCAAGTTCGGTACTCACTTCTGCTCTCAACAGGCTTGGATCCATATCTGAGATTGAGGAGTCAGAAATTCTCTCGATTTTAGATTTCATTACCTCAGCCCAAAACTTCTGGCCGTGGACTATTTTCACCCTGCAAAAGAACACCAACTTTCTAACGGAACTCCGAAAGTTCGTACGAGGCCTCAAGCCGTCGTCCGTTACTTCCAAGTCAAATGTATTACGAGCATGTAATGAAGCACGGATCGCTGCATATATCGCCGAGATATTCGCTATGCAACTCTTTCACCTTCGACAGATAGGTCAAGCCAATGCATTCGCTAATGAACTAACGCATGATATGGACTACTATCTACGAGACGGCGTGGCTGTCTCCGGTTATAACAGAGGTCTTCAAGTAAATTACGCTCGCAATTTCAGCAACCAGTATCCTGGCTGCACTCTGGATAACTTCAAGAGGACCCTACTCGAACCTCGAACCTTAGGAGTCGGCTTTTATTATGCCCTAGGTTTTGCGGATAAGCTACTTGCGTTCGACTCAGGCTGGGTTGGTCCTCGGAGTAACGGGTTTAGAAGCGAGATGGAGAAGGCCAATGCTAACCTGTCGCTAGTCGACGCTCAAATTGTAAGTCTTTTTTTTTTTTTTCCTTCTTCAAATCCGGGTTGAGTTATCACTAACTCAGGTATAGAGTCTTTACCATGCTTGGGAGTTCCTACTGCTTGAACTAAGCAACTGTCTACCGAGCAACGACACTCTCAAAAAGCAGTCTCTTCAGGTTGCTAAGCAATGCCTAGAAGCAAACGAAGAGACACAAACTCACGACCATGTGTTTGAGCGCCTTGCCGAATCACGGGTGAACTTGGCTCTAATGCTCGTGCAAAGAGTTGTTGATAGCGCTCCATCATCTGGTGATATCACTCAGCTTTTGACAGCCTTGTGGGCAACGGTCAGTGGCATTCAAGAGCCGTACGGCCCAGAGAACATCTCTTTATACAGGACACTTCTCAAGCTTTTATACGTCACATTGAGAGCTCAAGTTCGATCGCTGGCGGCGATTGCGTCTTCCGATAAGCACGGGAGTCCTACATCTGCCGCAGCAGTTATCCAGACTATTTTGGGCATTATCGACATCACTGCTGTCAGGGGGTTCCGGACTCTAGTGTCTTTAGTCCACGATGCAGACCCATCCGTCTCGCCAAGCGACTTTGCCCTTCTTAATGCCATCTTACAAGCTTGTCTTTGCATCCCAGGAATGGACCAAAACCAAACGCAAATACTCAATATCTTGACTGCCCACGAGGCTGTACAAGCCGCAGTATCTCTGTATTCATGGGCAGACAAGCTCGCTGACCAGGGCGATCCTATATATGGAGAGCTATCAATGCTTTTTCTACTAGAATTATCTACTTTGCCGCAGGTAGCGGAGCAATTGGCGTGCGATGGCTTACTCAACCATATTACGACAGCTAGCTTGGCTAATTATCTTCGACGGGCAAACGTGAAGCCCTTTGCTGACTCGGTTGGACTACAACGGTGCTACAGCATATGGGCCAAGGGTATCGTTCCCTTGCTCCTCAACATTCTGACGGCACTGGGCACTACGATCGCTCCCGAAGTCGCATACGTGCTCAACCAATTCCCTAATCTCATGCAATCTAGCGTCGATAGGTTTGAACCCCCTAGCGATAGTCGAAGGCGAGACCGTAACGACCGTGACTATCTTACACTTTTATCGGTGACCGAGATTCACTCATTAGCTCTTATGACACGCGTACTGGGTGCCCTACGCGCTAATAACGCTAGGGATATCCCGGCGGTGGAATGGGACTCGTCGGCTCTCCTGGAGAGCATCGAGTTCTGGATAGACCGGCGGAAGCTCCTAAGGGAGAGGTTGGTGACCCTCGGGCCGCGTGAGGCGGAGTGGAGAAGCATGCCACCGTCGGAGCGGAACAAGGGCAGGGATTTCGAGAGCAAACTTGAGGAAAAGGTTGTAGAGCAGTTGGAGCTCGTGCGAATTGTTTTAGGTGAAGGTTTGGAATGAGCACGACACCATGTAGGATACGGGCAGATAATTAGAATCAACGGCGCTTGCTCTCTCTTTTTATCAGGTTTTTTTTTTTTTTTTTGCCCAACTAATTGAAGATTTATGAGGTCGGCGGCAGTATTTCATACAACTCAACGATTACTTTCTCGTACTTCCGGGCTGGGATATGGCCATGGAAAGTTCCATTCTCTACAAGCATTATTTCGTTATTGCTCTCATGTTTACACTTGTACTTCGTTAATGACCGGTAAGTTTAGGCGTCATAAATCTGAATAATCTGTATCTACATGTCTGATGAACCCCCTGAGGCTTAACAGATACCCTCATTGTCGATCGATTCAACATCTTCCTTCATCGGCTGCTACGTTGTTACGTACGCAAACATTTATAGACGGAGTTGAAACAGTGGTATTTAAGGCTCAACTCTAGAGCCGAGGGTATTAACCCGGATGGGAACCCTCTGTATAGTCCCTATTAATACATCAAGGCTAGGAATAGCCTCAGCCCCCGTACCAATGAGCAAAAGCGCCCCTCCGTATTCATGGTCGAGATCACATAACCCAACCTAGCGTTTTCTATGTCATTTCACGTGAGACGTAGACAGCAATGTCTAGTCCTGGCCAGCCTCGATAGATATCCCCAAAGCCCCTTAGGCTTGGAGCGTAATGTACAGCCCACCCTTAAAGGGGAAATAAGAGCGTCCTTGTCAAGAACGACAGACTTATCGGAGACTTCCCTGCTGCTGCTGCTGCGTCATCTGGGCGTTGTGCTCCTGGAAGCGCTCGCTAAGGCGCTGGGATAGAGCCATGTGCTTCTGGACGCAGCGGGCGACGCATCCGGACTCGCGGCCGGTCAGGGACTTGGAAGTGAAGTCGTCGATGCAGGACATGAAGCAATGGTCGACTAGATTGCTGAAGAGCTGTTTTGGACCTGACGTCAGTATCTATACGACGGTATAATCGCCACGGAGTCCACGTACGCCAAAGAAGACCTTCATCTGCTGCTTCTGCATGCGCTGCTCCAGCTCGCGCGTCTCGGATGCCGTTAACCTGCCAATTGCAAATCTATTAGTTGCATGCTCTTTTTATATTCTCCTCGTGGGGGAGTTTCTTCCGGCTTGAGGCGGACATACCCGTCCATATCGTCTGTGGCTTAGAAAAAAAGGGCGAATTCGAAAGAGGGGATGAAACAGCAGGCTCTGGTGTCAACTACTAAGAAGCTCAAAAGGTAAGCTTGGTACGATCAAAGGTGACGCTTGAAAACTTGGTTCCTTGGAGCTTCGAGAGCTAAACTTAAAGTCCGGATTTCCTTACGAGAAATCGTTGTCGGTCGTGTTATCGATAAGACCAAATCGGTTTTTCCTTGGGTCCGGGATCTGAGTAAGACCGACGCTGATTGGCCTACCTAGGTTAGGTACCTTCAGTTCAGCAAAAAGACCCCTGTCCCAAGCTTCGGCGGCGGGGGGGAAAAGGTAGACCGCCCGCCTATCGATTAGGAATTTTGCGAAACTTCAGCATATTTTCCCTTTTTTTTTATTTCTTTTTTTCTGCGCAGGAATCACCGAATTTCAGTATTCGGACAGCAAAGACGGTTATACAATTCAAACCCAAATTGGACTTTTACCACAACGTGGGGAAAATAAAAATACATATCAGCCGCCATAATGCCCAAGTCAAAACGCTCCAAAGTCGTCCACTTGACGCAGGTCAACAAGAAGACCCGCGAGAACAAGGAGCGCCTCTTCGAAAACATCCGCGAATGCGTCCCCCAGTACCAGCACTGCTTCGTCTTCGCCGTCGACAACATGCGCAACGCGTATCTCAAAGACGTGAGGCAGGAACTGTCCGACAGCCGGTAAGCTCCTCTGCGTCTCCTGGTTTTAATCGAGAAGAATTGCCCTGGTGTCTAACGAGTGTGCATGCATGCGATACAGCCTCTTCTTCGGCAAGACAAAACTCATGGCTCGCGCCCTCGGCCACGGCCCGGAAGATAGCTACGCCGACAACATCTACAAGCTGACCCCGTACCTGCGCGGCACCGTCGGCTTGCTCTTCACCAACCGCCCTCCCGCCCAACTCCTCCCCTACCTAGAATCCCTAGCCGACGCCAAAGTCGACTTCGCGCGCGCCGGCGCCGTGGCCCCTAGATCCTTCGTCGTACCCCCCGGCACGGTCTACGCTACCGGCGGCGAAATCCCCGCCGAGCACGACGTCCCGCTGGGCCATACCCTCGAGCCCGAGCTGCGTCGCCTGGGCATGCCCGTTCGTATGGTCAAGGGTCGCGTCGTCTTGGAAGAGGCCCTCGACGCTGCTGCAAAGGAAGAAGACGGGTATGTTGTCTGTCGTGAGGGCGACGTTCTCGACTCCAGACAGACTCGTCTTCTCAAGCTCTTCGGCGTCTGTCTTAGCGAGTTCAGGATCAAGGTTGTCGCATACTGGAGCGCTGCCACCTCTGAAGTCACCGCCGTCGACCCAGAGGCCATGGACGGTGACGAGGACGAGGGAAGTGATTAAGGAGGGGGAAGAGACGTCTGTTACTGGTGTTGTGTCCGATGTTCCTGTAGTTTCACCCCCCCCTTCCCCGTATATATTCTCGTATGTGCATTTACGGCGATACCATGGTTGCTGGCGTTTTTGGCAGAGGCAAAAAGAAAGGGAGGGGCCGGAATGGTTTTTTATGATTAATTCCATTTTTCTTTCAACATGTATTTTCTCATTTCGCATTGGTATCTCAGGCTTGCTTAGGTCTAAAGGCATTATACGAGTTGTCATCAACCAAGATGATAACAGTCCTATGGCTCTGTCTCTGTCGTGACTATCTTACATTACAATCCCATGCTGTGCCTCATGCATGAGAAACATGTCAAGCAAACGCTACTATTGCTCACGGGGGTAAAACGAGTTAACTCATTACTTTTTTTTACTTCCATCCAATACCTCCCCCCTTTCCACTTGATAATTATTCGTCCCCGGTCAGTAGGCATATCCGTCGTTTCTTACCTCCGACCTTACCTGAGAAAAGAAAAGCTACTCGCCATCTATTGCTTGCGACTTAACTAGACCTTGCAATTATTTCCCTACGGTCATCATAGAGTACATGTAAGTGTAAAAAGAAGAACGTATTACCTCGCCGATTTCTGGTATCAATAAGGACTGTGGCGATCCAGAGGATAAATGGGGGGCAATCAAGGTGAGCCACTGCTCGATAGGGGGTAGAATATGGTTTCGAACCGAATCTGGCTGGCCGCGCATCATTTTGGCGTCTTGTCTGCTTTCTTTACCTTTTGACTAGTCGTCGTCTGGTATCAAGTAGCTGTCGTTCATTCGGTAGCTTTCATAACCATCTTACCCTTGCTTACCCTTGGTGGCTAAAGGCAGAAGGAAAGGTCGAGACGCTCTGCAAGGATGCAAAAAAGTACGGGAAACAAGAGATACCCACCAAGACAAATAGTTCTTGTCTCGATAAGATCGGCTTAGTAGCGTCGTAGTTTTCGTGGATCCTCGTACGTTCCTTCGTAACCCCGTTTCCGGCTGTCGTCGTCTCTCGACCGGTCGTAGTCGCGATACTCTCGTCCGCCACGAACCGGCTCGAAATTAGCGCCGCTTCGGCGGTCACGGTCGCCGAATCTGCCTCCGTCACGATGTCCGCCTGATCTATCATCATATGAGCGACTGCCGTTGCGCGAGTCATACCCACCACCTGGTCCGCTTGGGCCACCACGGTCCCGATCACCTCCGCCGAATCCACGACGTCCGCCGTGGTTAGGGCCGGCCGGCGCGTTAGGAGGCGGGTTATAGCCATTCTGCGAACCGAAACCACGATCACGGCCAGGGCCTAAATCGCCGCCGCCACCGCCACCGCCACCACTCCCTCCACCTCGGAAGCCGCGGTCACGACCAGCTCCAAACCCACCTCCTCTTCCACGGCCTTGGAAACCTCCGCGGAAACCGTCGCGGCCGCCGAAGCCGGCACCAAATCCGGGTCCGCGGGGTTGGGGAGGCGCTGCCTTGGAATATCCTCGGCCGCCCAGGCCACCGCCAAACCGACGAGGTTTCCAGCCCTTAACTGTTCGGCCTCGTTCGACGTCTACCTTAATTCGGCGGTCCTTAATGCGAATGCCATCGCAACCATCTAGAGCAGCTAGTCACACGTGCGCAGCAAGGCGCGTTTGTCAGTAAAGCCTTACCAAATATTTATACCTCGTGGAGACAAAAAGAAAGCTTAAAGGGGGAGGGAGGAGATAGGCAAGCTTGAGGGCCAAATCTCATGTGAGAGACATGGGGATTAAGCAGAACCGGATCCAAGGGAAATGTTAATGGTAGTATTACCTCTCATGTCTTTCTCACGTTCAAAAACAACAAAAGCATATCCGCGATGGGGCTTCTTCTTCTTATTTGGTCTCTCATGGGCATGGGTATCAGTGACGATACGAATCTACAAAAATTAGTAAGAGAATAGAAGATAGCGAAGTAGGAATCGCAGGGGTAGGGGATTGTTAACGTACACGTTCAACAGGTCCAAAGCGCCCGAATTCCTTCTCAAGGTCGTGCTCAGTGGCGTCATAACTCAATCGCGCGACGATTAAGGTCTTGAACGGGTCACCACGGATGTTGGGATCCTCGTTAGGCTTATCTAGAATCCAATTATATTAGTATTCAGACAAAATTTGATGGAATTCAAAGAGGTGAGGCACGAACAATTCAGGGGACCCTCGGTCAATATCCTCTCTTGCTGAGCTTTCTTTTCTAGCTTTTTCCTGTCGCGCATCTGTAGCCAACTCTCGGTGGGTTTGTATCCATCGTTATCCTTATAGGTGTTAAGAGCGGGAAGATAGTTGGCGACACCGGTGATATTATGCGTTCTTCGTTGTTCGGGTGGGAAATCCGGAGCAGGCACCCATCGCAAAGGTGGCCGCGGCGCGAAAAGAGCGAGAAGATTTGGAGGAAGCTTGTCCGTCATTGTCGCGTCGTTGTTAAAATTATGAAAAGAGATATGATAATTTTACAAGGATAATTTAAATCAGAAACTTAAATGCGAAATGGCGAAACAAGGGGTTGCTCGAGAATAGACACAGTCTTTCAATGATGGATGAAAGAATAAAAAAAGAGTGAAGTTAATTGTTTCGCGTCGTTGGGGGAAGAAGTCGAGGAAATTGCTTGGAAGCTCCAATGCTCCATCTAAATTTCGACTGGACTAATTAATATTCAAAGTACCCAAGTACCCTTCTTACTGTTCCATTAGGTTAGGCCGTTCCATTCCATCCACGCACCTAATGTAGGAAATGCTAATACCTAGATAGACTTTAGCCGAAATATTCCCAGATCAAATAGCAGCTTTTATTTACTAAAGTGTACTCGGAATTCCTGAGTGTACAGGCGGTGACTGTATGTACCGCCAAAATACGTCTATACCGTATCTGGTCTAGCGCATAGCCCCCAGTACCTAACTGAGAGGTACCTCTTATTAGTTATTTTTTACGGTAAAGGTAAAATTTCACAGGTGAACGATAGAAGACCTTGTCGTCGTCCCCAATTTCCAAAGGCGCAACCATGACGATCCGGGCTTTGGAGAAGGTTTCCGTCGGTCAGGTAATAAACGTTCATTACAAAATAACTGCTATCATATTTGGAGGAAATCGCTAACACGATATTAGAATGGCCTCGGTGCCTTCATCTTGCAATGCAAGAAAATAGACGTTCACTATTGCGACTATTCCGGAAGTTCTAGAGGAATGAAGTGAGACCAGTCCTGCTTTAACTGCTATACTCGAGGACGCCTAACTCTAACTCTGCTTCTTCTTCAAAAGCTCCTTCATCAAATCCCAGCTCGCCAAATTCGCCTCCACTCACCCCCAGATCGAATTCGCCGTTTCCCCTCGGCCGCGAAAACACCCCGTACTTATCGGTCACTACATTAACGGCAAGCAAAAGTCAATCTGCGTCAAGAATCTGGATTCGCTCCAAATACTAAAGAAGTTGGAAATACTACGAGACGCAAGTGGTGAGAAGGTGAAGAAGGTCAACAAGCCGGTTACGAGTATCAACGCTAGTGTTAGAGGAATATGGAGTCCTTATCACGGCACAGGTATGCCGGTATAACGAAATCTACTATGGAGAACGACTTGGAATCTGGTTGCCCTTGTATGACTACATTTGGGCAAAGTGTATAAGTGTATAACATAGTTAAAGGCGCATATATCACCAGTCTTAGGCCTGAAGCCCGAGGCAATTTTATGAACAAAATCACAACAAATTCACTCAAGAGACTGTTCTGAGGGACTTTCCAACTCTAGGATTAATCCTTTTATTTTACTACGACGTTGGATTGGATAGCGAGGAGAGGCCGTAGCCTTGGATTTATAGTCCGTGTATGAACTTTGATGTCTACTCATCATACCTCTTATTAGAGGTAGCTTCCTCCTAGTACCCCGAATTTCCGCCCGTTTACGCCTTGCTGTTAATAATGTCGACGACTGCAATTAGTTAGCCTAGTCCAATGGTACAATAATAAGCGGCAGCTATAGTAGTAGACTTACATGCAGGCTTGAGACTGGCACCGCCGACGAGGAAACCGTCGATATCCTTCTCTTTGCTGAGGTCTTTGCAGTTCTTCTCGCTGACACTGCCACCGTATAGAATTCGGGTTTCGTCAGCAACCTTCTGGCTTACCTCTTTGGCTAGCCACTCGCGGATGGAGGCGTGCACCTCCTGGGCCTGCTGGGTTGTAGCAACCTTGCCGGTGCCAATGGCCCAGATAGGCTCGTAAGCAATGACGATCTTGCTCCAATCCGAGATCTGTGACTTTAAGGCAGCCAGTTGAGCTGCGATGACTTCGAGAGTCTTGCCAGCTTCTCGCTGCTCTAGAGACTCTCCGCAGCACCAGATGACGCTGACGCCGTTCTCGGTAGCGTACTTGGTCTTGGAAGCAACAACCTCGTCGCTCTCGGCTAGGATAGTACGTCGTTCAGAGTGACCAAGGATAGTCCAGTCGATACCGCTGTCCTTTAGTTGGTGGACCGAGATCTCACCGGTGAAGGCGCCGTTTGGTTTGTCATAGACGTTCTGTGCAGCGACGCCGATTTCCTTCTTTGCGTGCTCGCGAACGAGAAGGAGGTAAAGGGCCGGAGGAGCTATGACGACCTCTAAAAATCGGAAGACATAATAAGTAAAGCCGTACTATTATTGCCATGGCAGATAGAAGAAGAGGGGGCGCATTGTTATCTCACCAGTGTTGGGGTCTAACTGAGCTTTGTTTAGGTTGTCGACAATCTCCTTGATGGACGAGATGGTCCCATTCCTATATTAGTTGCCAATTCGTATCAGCTTCTATACTCTTGTTCAACACCCCCCTGCCGGGCAATATCGGCTATTCTCTCTCGAAGATGCATATATGTAATGTATATGTAGAAACGTATGGAGGGGTCCTACATCTTGAAGTTGCCGCCGACGAAGAACTTGCGCGCCATGTTGAATAATGAGATACTTGAAGCTTAGATAGGTTGATAAGATATTCTCAAACTAAAAGTCTTGGGAAGGAAGAATGATTGATATGAAGAGAGTAAGTAATTAGAAAATAACGCGGAAGAGGGAGGAGAAGCTTCGGAACATCAAAGCGAAGTGAAAACGGGTGATTTTGATGCTTAATTCCATCTCATAGGTACAGCCCACTTTCCATAGGCGGCCAAGGCGGGGTGTTATTTGCGTATGTACCTATGTTACAATGTACGTACCTGAAAGTAACCCATGAGAGAAGCTTGTGAAAGCATAAACCCCGCTAGATATCGTCACTACGAAATCGCTCATCCGCGCTAGCCAAGTACCAAGTACGCAAGACAATGGCATATATGACATATTTAGTTCCGTACAGTATACGCTCAACCTCCCCAACGGGTCCTCCATAGAGTACCTATGTACTGTACAATACAGTACTGTGTATCCAAGGTACAAACGCCGCTAGTTGATATCTACTAATTAAACGTAAATTTATTCATTACCTAGAAGTTGCATCGTTCTCATTTTTATAAGTCGACATTTGAGATGGAAGCTAGCATAATATGATAATTACAAATAAAGAGGAAAGAAGCGTAGAGCAACAACTCAGTAGTAAACGCGCCTCCTCCTTCGTGGCAAACTAAATCCACTATCAGAACCATCCGTAAGATAAGAATCTTCATACTGTCTATCGTCGTGCCTCGAGTACGATGGCCTCTCTCGGTCGAATGGATCCTCTCCCATTGTTGATCCACCTCGGTCCTGGATCAAAACTTCAAATCCCCTTCGTCGACGGCTACCCACCTGGCGCAGTACTGCGTCATATTCATCTTCGTCGTCGAGAGACAGGCGGTCAAGACGCGGTATCTCATCATCGATATCCTCTCGTCGGTTAGAAGTAGATATGCGCCTTCTGTACGGGGGAGTTGGTGATCTTGCTCTCGAGACGATGCGCGGGCTAGGCTTCGAGTACCAAGCTTCGCGGCGTGCTCGCTGCTGTACCATCCGAGCCTCGTTTCTCCCACGAAGGACCCCGGCGAGGTAAGCATCATCTGTAGCTTTATCAATATCGATGGAGGGCATCATCCGGGGAAGGATCTCCGATGTAAACGGTATCCTGATCCCGTTTCTATTAACAAAATGATTATGTTTCAAGTGATATTTAGGTGAGTCGCGATTGAGCATATTCTCGTTGTGCTGTCTATTTAGGTTTCGGATCGGTACTCGATCTTTATCGTATGCTTGTTCCCGATGTCTGCCTCTGTTTAGAGATTCGGACGAGTACGAAGTGTCCGGAGTTATCTGACTATCAAATGATCCATCCGATAACAAGCAATCGGAGTAGTCTGAGTCACTCTGAACTCTGCTGTGCTTTATACCAGCAGCTTTCCCTACTCCCCCGCTGCTAACCGTGGTATTATTCATAGGAGGACCAACGATCCCCGGTCTTGGTCCCGCCCCTGGCCCGTTAGGACGCGGTGGGATCGGTTGCAGACGAGTCCCATTCGGTCCGGATGGCGGTTTCCCCTCTGTGGGATCAGGTCCTACCGGAGGTGCACGGAGGCCCATACCTTGCTGTGGAGGCTGCTTCGGCTGTACCTGCGACTGCGGATGGGTGATGTGGTTGTTTTGTGAAAGGTGCATCCTTTTCTTCGCATCATACAAAGCAGGTATATCAGCCTCCGCTTTAGGCACCCGCTTGAAGTATGTAGTCAGCGAAACTCTCCTATAAGATTTTGGTTTACTCCTCCCTGTATGCTGTAGCACTCGCCTCTTAGGTACGTCGTGACGCCTTCGAGTTTGCGGATGATTCCCTCCAGCCACGAGAACATATGGATCGACCTCCACGAGTTGATGATCTAGTTGTACAAGCACCCAACGATAGTTTATTGGGTCTGGATTTTGGAATGTGAGCTCATTTGTTGCTTCATCGATTTGTCGTTGGAGTGCAGGGCTTAGGGATCTCAGCTTGTCAGTAGGCGTGCGAGTCTTTCTACTTAGATACTGGATTCTCCGCTTTATCTCTCCAGTCGACATGCCTTGAACCCGAGACCTGATTGCTTTATCCCAAGTAGGGACTTGCAACCGTCCTTCGTCATCATACCGGCTTTTCGCTGGGTATTTCTCAAATCGGAACAAGAGATACTCGGCAAGTTCTTCTCTCATGTCATCGACGGTCATAAGACCGCGGCTTACGTCGGAAATCTTAACAGATGGGCCCCTAGCCAGGTCTGCTAATACCGCAGCACGGGGCGGGGCCGCTTGTTGATGCATGACGGATGCTTGAGGCTGTCCTACCGGACGGCCACCTAATCCCTCGGGGGGCACGTTCCCCTGGGCTCCGTGGGGTCCGTTAGGAGGGTGCACGCCGTGGTTCTCGGCCATTATGACGGTGGCTCAGTCGCAGGAGACTGGTTGCTTAATAGGTAAATATACACAAATCAGAACCTAAATGGCTGGCTAGCTCGGTGTACAAGAGTTCCTGACTTCTATATTAATCGAGCATAGCTAGTGCAAAAAAGGGATCAAGGTATTGCCTAAAGTGCAGAAGAAGGCGATAGTTCAAATCTCCCCACGGGGAGGAGGATCACGAACATATAAGTTTCGAACCATGGATCTGTAGGGTCAGGAGGAGCGATGTGTAACCATATTGTGCCCTTCTTCCCATTTTAGGACTACTGCTCGAGGAAGAATACCGCGAAGTTGGGCGCCGCCGCTGCTTGCTCTGCGACAACTTTGCATTATCATCATAAGCACTTAGGATTTCCATCTCTTCTCAGGGTTCTATCTAGGTGTGCCCAGCGGTCGCCCGGTCTATGTGGATTGGTGTTCGACCTGCCGCCCCTTGTATCTGACGGTCGCCCAGGGAGATATGGCATTGACGCTCTCGGATATTATTTCCAAGGTCTATAGCCTATTGATTCCTATCGTCAAAATTGGATGCATGGTCTTGACACGTAGTCTATCATACAAGCTTCCCCTAATTGGGCGGGCTTGGATGTGTCAAGTCGAGAACTCCAAAACTGATGACATGGAGGGCTAACGGGTCAACGGCATCCGCATCCCTAGTTCGAGTTGTTGCTAATGTACTATGCAGCATCTTGAGGGGTAGGAAAATTCTCTATATATGAAATACAAAGTGAGGCGGCCACAGCAACCTGCTTCTGCATTGCCTACCGGTTTTTTATATCATATATCACCTTACCCTAGCTTCACCTAGAAATATCATGATATGATCTTTTACTATATATCTTGTTTCGGGATTATATCATGAAATATGGATGGTTATCGTTCGGCGGGATCTAGGCTATGCCTGCGAGCTACCCACCCAGCTCTCACACCGAGACGGCGAGATCACTGAGCTGAGCGTTATTGGCCGCCGAAGGCGCTGTCATCATGCACCACGCCTAATAGAACCTAGGCTGCGGTAATTTCTTTATGTTATACCTTGGTTCTATTAGCGCGGCTCTGCAGCCAAGGTAGTGGTGGTTGCTAAAGGTTCCTCAAGGCGGCCAATCCATACCATTTCTTAGACAAGCAAGCCTTGCTTTCGTTGACCCGGCTAGCGTTATAGAGTGCATACGGAAGTTATTGACAACTGCCGATCGTATTCTATACACGGCATATATCTAGGACAACCGGTATGCATAATATCAACTTTCTAGGATATGAAATCGGGTGAAGATGCTTTAGTCTAGCTTACGTGCCTAACTCCTTAAAGTATCTAAATCTCAAAAGGGGGACAACCATCTCACTAACTATGAGGGCATGCGACCTCACCGCGTTTCCTGCGATCGCCATCAAGATCATATGACGTACCAGCAGGTAGTCTATCATAATTATCTCCATGGGTGTATCCGCAAGATACTTCATATCAACCCTCTTCTAGTTGGTAAAGTATGGGAGATGTTGTAAGTCGAACAGAGTTACCGTTCTAGGCTAAGGACGATGCTTTCTTATATGTGGCTTTGCCTTTAGACTGATCTAGATCCTCATAAATGTATTGCTCGTTCGTAAGATCCGCGACCGCCACGGGGTTCTTGACGATCATAGGCTTGCTTTCTATCGAGTATGCGGATTATCCCTCGAATATTATGAATTGACTATCTAGTCACCCGGAAGTCTAGTAAACCCTGAACAAGACGCGAACCGGTTCAGCATGGCTCTATTACCTATATCCAATCATATAATTTGACAATTCCTGGCTACAGCTTCTTTTATGGGGTGAATCATGAGGAACAACAGAAAGGTATCTGGATATCATCGACTGATCTAATGTATAATTAGTCTAGGAGAGCTGGAGAGCTACCGAGTGCCTTAGGAGGTGCGTAAGAAGACCTAGCAATGGTTACTGGAAACTACATCAACGTCTAGAGTGGGACGTAGTGACAGTGGTAGTTTAGGCAATAGATTTAAAGAGGGTTATGCTCTAGAGACATGCTCAACTTCCGAGTTTTAGCGGTTACTCTTTATAGATTCGTGAATACCCGTGGTTTTAGATAGGTGCCGGTTTTAGGTGGGAGTGAAAAGTGCCTTCACTATGATAGTTTTGTGGGTTGCACGTTAGTATATAGGCCCAAGTAAGGCGGGGAAAGTTTAACCCTGCTTAGGCAGTTTCAAGCGTTCGCTCAGGCACTTTGGCGGAGTGGTTAACGCGATGCCCTGCTATTACCCCAATAGATAAGGCATTCCCTTCGGGGGCGTGTGTTCGAATCACACAGGTGTCGATATTTTTGTCTTCCTCAATAAATGATTTATTTTTACCTGTTCATATCATATTTAGATGGACATCATTACACCCTTTTTTTTTTTCTCTCTCCTTCCGTTTTCATCTAGTTAAACATTTCCACAGTTTCTTTTACCTTGAAATACCGAATCAAAACGCTGTTTAATATCAAAAACCTTTCATGCAATTAGTCCCCCCCCCCCTTTTTTTTCGAAATCGTGATGCGCCCGTCCATTGATCATCATCGCCGAGCCTTGGCGTCAACTTCTCTTTTCCTTGGAGATCTTAGCTTGCATTTTCAGCCTCATTAGCTTCCTCCAAGACGCTAGCATCTATAAGTGTAGCTAAAGAGTCTCGTGAAAATGACATTCCACTTGTGGACAGGCCAGGCTGCTTTTAAGACCGTACTGTTGGTTTTAACTGCTTCCGCGGCGCGATCAACAACTTTCTCAGGGTCGCTCTGAAAAACGCTGTCTACCTGCTCCAGGGCTTTCAGGAACTCGACGATTTCCTTCCCCTTTCTAGGATCTTCAAGCTTCTCGGTCGTGGTGGCTAGGCCATACACTTCTCGATACACAGTTTGATTCTCCCCAAATACGACAGCATCGATACTTCCATCTTTAAGCATGGCAGGGAGCGTATTGGTAGCACAGAGCTCCTTTAAGCATCCGAGTCCGTTTACGACTGTATAATCTGCTGGCTCTAGCCCGACTATCGCAAGATACGTCTGGACAAAGTATTCAGATGAGGTAGACTTGAGAGTCCCAATCTTTTTGCCTTCGAGGTCCTCGAGTGAACGGATGCCAGACTTTGCGTTGGCTACGATCCGATAGTAAACCCTGGCGACCGTGCGAGTTGCCCGTAGATTCTTATGAGAACCGAACTGTAGGAGAAGCGGAGTCTCAGAATTCGACCCCAGGTCCACGGTTGGGTCGCTAAATAGGCTCGAAGGCAAACAACGGGGGCGAAGATTCTTCAGCGAGGCTAGAGCGACGATGTCAACCTTACGGAATAAGTTGCCTCGTTGGCTTCTATCGGCATGATATCCGGCGTTGCTGAGCGACGTCGAATACCAGGGGTTCCTCGAGTGCGTCGGCGAGCTGCTAGATGGGGAAAACGAACCTAGGAATAAATTCCGCACTGGTGATCCGAGCCGTAATAGAATTCAGGGGTTTCTACTTGGTAAATTCTTCTCGTCGCTTGGAGACTTTTAACCGCATATCAGCTGGGTGCTCAAGAGTAGCTCCGAGAATGTTAAATACAACTCGTCCGTAAGGAATTAGTTTTATTCCAACCGGTGTAAATCGACTTCCATACCTATTTCGCGGTAGTGGATTGCCAGCTTAAGAGGTAGGCATCTCTAGTAAACTATGGAGAGCAAGTAGCTAGGGGAGGACCCGTAGTTTGAATTTTTCGAAATTTGAAAAGCCTAAGTCGTAGACCCTGGAACTATGGTTAGTATGATTTGGCCCGGAGGTCTATCGTAGGTAGTTGAATTATTGTCCGGTTTCTCTTGCGTTGGCTCGATTGGGCGGCCGGATATCCCGGCCAGGACAAACCAGTTGGCAAAGAAATATCTCTTTTCGAAATTCCCAATAACATTGATATTTGCTAGGTTAGATGATCGGTTGCCTCCTTGTAACATAAATCTATCAATACCTTGAGACTTCTTGATCTAGCCGTTGGTTACACAACGTGTATGCTAGAATAAACTACCTATCGATGTTAGTATGCCCTGAAAGCATAGCAATGTCATCGAAATACTAACAACCTATTTTGATGTATGTAAGTACTAAGTAAGGGCTCACTGCCTCTTCATCATGGCATCTGAGTTGACAGACTCTACCTCTATTAGCTCAGCTCCGCTTGATTGCATTCCTCTTCGTCGTATGTAGGTATGTTTTGCGATGATTATTTGCTTGTATGGATGTACTAACTCAGTATCGTATCAGTTCAGTTCTGATGGGAATCCGTGGAATGAGCAGGACTGCGAGTCTCAAACATGGATGGCTTCATCATCCACTCATTCCAGAGCGGATAACTGTTGGGTTCGTGGGGAACCTACTCGCCTGGTCGTACGAAGTAGGTATTTATACAGACGGCGACACAGCCGGCTTCGACGTTGGCTTCCACAATAACAAATCAGGAGTTCCTAAGAGCGTCTACGCTCCATTGATGCACTTTATTGTGGTTGGCACCTGGGTAACTAGCTATATACACCTAATAAATTGGTATGACACGGTAGCATCCTGCTAGGCCTTATACCTATTTAGAATACCAGAATGGGAAAGGGATTGATTAGGTACCTATGCAAGAAGTATAAAAGGAGGTTCGAAAACCTCGAGAGACTGAGAGAGAGGTTAGAAGCAAGGCAGATCATAAAAAGATTATAGTATCTAAATACAAGCCTAACACATCCCTATATATCATATAGCTAACACGATTATTATAAAATATTTGAGCTCTCGTGAGACTACAATACCTACCTACACAAGCAGACAAAAGCTAATATACTCTGACTTGTCGGCGGTATTTCGAGCGGGATTGTCATCCGCTTTCTAAAGACATTTTATATGGCTACCTACTGGAGACGGGCAAGTTATCTATATGCCTATACCGTATATACGTCTGCGTAGATATTACGCTTGACTACTTAAGAGGCAAAACTTTCAGCTGCTTGGTTTCGACACCTTCTTGAATCAATAGTGACCCGAATGTTGAACAGACGGTGCGTACGATGTGCGACCGGAGAAAGAACAAGGTCAATCTCTCGCACTGTCGTACTCTTGCGGGTTTACTATTGGCTCGCAACAAATATTCCGAGGCGGACGAAGTTGGTAGACCGCCTTCCCGGCTCCTAGGTTATGTTAGACACGCCGCACATGGCCGGAAGATCTTTGACAATCTTAACCAGCATGCAATAACCCGTCTATCGGGCCTCACACCAGCACTAGCCGCATTCTTTTTTCTCAAACGGGTCTTCATTCTAGGAAAAGAATATGATAGGTCTTTGTGTGAATGAGTTGTCTTAGGTTAGGTGCCTCTATCCATGTCGCTATCCATGTCTCTATCCATGCCAATGGTAGGTAGGTAGTCTTATATTGCTTCATAACACATATAAATTTAGAGATTGGTGATACCATCAAATTATAACTCACTTCCAACGCAGCTGATCACAAATCACTTGATTATCGTTTATTCCAACAGCCTTGTTTGACCGAATTGCTGACCGGTCTTTACCCCCTATCCTATGAAAGAGTCCGCTACCTTTGTTTGTAATCGTAACTGAGCCGTTGGCATAGCGTTCCATTGCGCAGTGCTTTAATCTATTTGACGATAATACGCATTATAAGCACTATTGAGGCTAGGGTTTTATCTATTTAATCCATTCCATCTCTCCACCAAAATGATGCTTTGGTATATTGGTATAAAGGGTATATTTATTATATTTATTAAAATTATTATTACTAGGAATAAATATTACATAATTTCATTTTTAATCCGAGGTTTTTATTAAATCTATCATTTTAACAAATTTAAATGTAAATGTATTTGATGGATTAAATGCATAGATCGACAAATCTAATAGAATAATTAAAATTGAATAGATTTGAATACCTAGGTACCTAAGGAGGTAGGTAGGTATATAACCCGCTGCACTGGTGGATTGGCGTGGGATTGCTCGGAACCCTGGACTGGACCAAGGCTATTCGTACCACCACATCCTCAAGACTCAATGGCCAAGGCTTCACATGCACAATCAGCCGTGCAGATATAGTACCACGAGAGACAGCACCTGGATGGCCGGGTGCATATGCAGCAATGCCTAAGGAGTATTTCAAACAGTGCTATTTCTGTGTCTCTATCTTGATCTAAATCTAGAGAGATAAAAAGATTCACCTAGGTCCTACTTAAATATGTCTATGTACCTAGGTAGGTAGTTAATTAGTTTTACTCTCTTCTAAGTTCTAGCCCGATAACTCATCTCGTAGATACCTCCTAGGTTAGGCATCTATTTCCAATCTCGATACCTATGGACGTAGCTACCTCTATCAGCCGGGCTGCAAACCCATCCAACCCTCTTCTTTCCCATGGACAACCTTCACCATCGACCAAAGAACTCGAGGGGCAAACAGTCCCTCATCTACATCCCAGCCAGATAATCAAGAGGTATTTGTTAGAAAGAAGCCAAGAATTTCGAGAGATTACTGAACTCCGACAGCAAGTAGGTTGCTGAACCCAAACGTCGTAGATAAAGTTGATATATAAGATAATAGGGATGGGACAATCCCGAGGGGGATTCATTCTTCAAAAGACAGCGAGAAAACGCCGACAGATCGGATGACCAAACGGCTATGTATTTTTTCAATCTAATGATACGAATCGGACATGAGCTGCATCGATCTACCGGCGCTTTCGCCCTCCCCCAGAACCCAAGCATCCTTGACATGTGCATGGCGCCTGGCGGTTATCTCGAAGTCGCTCTGAGCAAAAACCCTGGCTCCGATGCCCTAGCGTTCACCTTGCCCGTATCCGACGGTGGACATAAAGTCCTCTGCCGGAACGCGTCGGACGTCGAGATAAGATACCTCGACGTCACCATGCTCGCGGCAGATATGGGGGTCGAGCAGATCCCCGAGGACCATCCTGATGCTGAGAGGTTTCTGCCACGACAGCTCGAGCCGCACCGACTCTTCGACTTGGTCTTGTGCGACGGCCAGGTCCTCCGCACACATACGCGGGCCTCGTATCGAGAGTGGCGGGAAGCGAAGAGACTGACAACGACGCAGCTAGCTCTCGGATTAGAACATCTTCGGCCCGGGGGGACTATGGTCGTTCTCCTACACAAGCTCGAAGCATGGGACACGGTAAACTGCTTGTGGAGATTCGACAAGTTCTCGACCGTCAAGCTTCTAAAGCCGCAGTCGGGTCACGCCAAGCGGTCTTCATTCTACATGGTTGCTACGAACATCCAACCCCTCCATCCGGAGGCCGTCCGGTCCATCGAGGTCTGGAAAAACGCGTGGAAGGTAGCAACGTTCGGCTCGGACGAGGAACACCAGCGCACGACACGGGACGGCGAGCTCGACGTGGGGAGGCTGCTCGACGAATTCGGACTAAAGCTCATAGAATTGGGGAGAGACGTCTGGAAAATCCAAGCAGGCGCACTTGCAAAGGCGCCTTTTATTCAGGATGCGCGGGCTCGTCGGTAGTTGTGTATTTGGTTTCTACACCACATGGCCGTGTTACAAATGCTACACATGCTGCTGCTCTGCACAGATCGCTTTACTAGTCTGTTCACTGTAGAATCATAACTATGGTTAGTTCGTGCTTGACGAGTTATCAAGGTTCGTATGGTGGTAGATGGGTAAAACCCGAAAAATAAGAATATGACGCCGTCGTGAGAAAAGGGGGAGGCGACGATAAGATGAGACCAGGAGCATGAAACAACCGCAGAGCTTCGTGATATGAAATTAGAGAGATCGTCGTCGCCGTAATATCAAGAGTCGCGATACTACCTATGCAAGGACTATTGCGTTGGTACTTTTTAATTTCACGTTCGGAAATTATTCAGATCGTTCATTTTACTAATAGTGAACCGCTTTCCCAGCAAACAGATACATTTTACATTTTACACTTTACACCTCACGCTACCTGGGTGTTGGTACAAAGTTCAACGCTTCAAATTCAGATGGCCCGACACCCTGAAATCTAGACACTTTTGGGTCCTCACCCCGTCCCATCTCGCGGGATGATCATCCTATGCAACTTTGGACGTATTTCTTGCCGCCTCTCTCTCTCTCCAGGAGTATTTCGGGGGAGCACCCCATGAGAACTGCAAAGGCACAGTCCGCGTAGGGCCCTCTTCCTGTCCTTTTTCTGCCGCAGCTTTTGCCGCTTCTCTTTCTCTCCAGGTGGGTCGAGGATTTACCTTCGTATACGCCGTTGTTGAAGGCATAGATCGCGTAGTCTTTTCTGCTTGCGCTTGTGTGGGCGTCGTCCCGCTCTGTTGCCCTTTCGAAGGCACTCTTTCCCTCCAGGTATAACGGGCAGTTGACGCTCTACGTTGTCCGGGTGGATTAGAAGGCTGCTTGGGCCAAGCCTCTTGCCTTTTCATTGCTTCTCTTCGATCTGCGTCTTCACGCATTTTCGCCCACGTCCGTCGAGAAGCTTCTTGCTTCTCCTCGATCAAGATAGTTCTCAGTCGCTCTTGTGCCGCCTGTTCCCGTTCGGCCCTGGCTCTTCTTGCTGCCTCTTCTGACCTCCTTTCCGCTTCTTTTTCCTTTTGTATCCGGATTCTTTCCCTCGCGGCCTGTTCTTGCTGTTCGCGAGCTTTTCGTGCGGCTTCTCGAGAACGTTCCTCTGCTTGCCTTGCTCTCTCTTTTCTTATTCTCTCAAGCCTTTCCCTTTCCATAGTGGCTCTCATTGCCTCTGCCATCTTACGTATTCTTTCAGTTTCTGCCCTCCTTCTCTCTTCCTCCGCTCTAGCCCTAGCAGCCCTCCGTTCTTCTTCGGCTCTTCTCGCTTCCTCATATTTAATTTCAGTATCTTTCCACGCCCTATATCTTTCCCACCTTTCCTTCAAGTCGAAATAGTATGCATCGTATCTTTGCCTTTCATCCTTATCCGTCAAGTGTTCATAAGCCTCTCGGACCTACGTTAGGGACAGGGACTTGGTTAGATACGGGATATTGTGGTAGTGAGATTAGGAAAACAAACCTTGCGGAATTCGTGGGCATCGATGGACTGTCCGGGAGCCTTTTTATCTGGGTGATGCTTTCTCGCTAGCTGGCGAAAAGCCGTTTTGACATCTTGAAGACTGGCCTGCTGTGATATTCCAAGATCTGCGTAATAGTCTGGGATTTCCGGTTCAGGGACATTGAAGGAACTCATCTTGGGGTAAGGCTTCCCTGATGGGAGCAGTCGAAGTTGAAATTTTTCGGTGATGTGGACCGCCCCCCTAAAAGCACCTCTGCTGCCTGTTGTCCGACGTTGATACGTAGCCGCAAAACAAACGAATAAAAAGATATAAAACACTCCGAGGCGTGTACTGCTACTATTGGTTTTCCGTCGCAAACATCTAGCTGGTTCGGCCTAAGTTGGAGAAGCACAATGGTGACTGGGGGACACCGCTATGTAAGGTAACATCGAGTTGTGATATGGCTCGTTTTCAGATTCGTAATTCTTGGATTAGAATTGACCGTCCTGTAAGCCGTTTGAGTTTGTGCACCCGCACTATTTTCATCGTATCCCCTGATATCTTACTTGGATGGACGAGATCAAACTTTGCTCTTATCACTTCCCGGGCGATAATTACTACCTACCTAGGTAAGGATGAGTTGCCAATGAGATGGTGTTCCGTTATTGATACGTCGACTGCAAACATCTAAACCCCGGGCTAGAGTTATAGAATCTTGTGGCTAAGAATGAAAAAAAAAAAAAAGGGGGGGGGGGGGGGGGGGGAAGTCTTTTTAAAGAAAATAAGGATTTGCAAATTTAATTGCCAAAACCAAACGGTTAAAAAAGCGAAATTGCCGGCAAATTACCACCCCA